>OX336389.2:1403254033-1403441870 GCA_946902985.2 Meconema thalassinum
CAGTGTACATTGTGCAGCTCAGTGCTGAGGTGTCACGCAACTGGACTGTATGTGCAGAGCGCAATGTGCACTGTGCAGTTCTCTGCTTTGGTGTCAAGAAACTGGACCGTATGTACAATGTGCAGTGTACACTGTGCAGCTCAGTGCTCGGGTGCTACGCTACTGGACTGTATGTACAAAACACAGTGCCCACTGTGCAGCTCTGTGCTATGGTGTCAAGCAACTGGACTGTATGTACATAGCACAGTGCACACTGTGAAGCTCTGTGCTCTGGGGTCACGCAACAGGAGTGTATGTCAAAAGCACAGTGCACACTGTGCAGCCCTGTGCTCTGGTGTCACGCAACTGGAATGTATGTACGTTGCACAGTGCACACTCTGCAGCTCTGTGTTCTGGAGTCATGCAACTGGAATGTATGTACAAAGCACAGTGCACACTGTGCAGCTCTGTGCTCTGGTGTAACGCAACTGGACTGTATGTACATAGCACAGTGCACACTATGCAGCTCTGTGCTCTGGAGTCAAGCAACTGGATTGTATGTACAAAGCGCTGTGTACACTGTGAAGCTCTGTGCACTTGTGACAAGTAACTGGACTCTATGTACAAAGCACAGGGCACACTGTGAAGCTCTGTGCTATGGAGCCTCACAACTGGACTGTTTGTACAAAGCGCAGTGTACACTGTGCACCTCTGAGCTCTTGTGCCACGCAACTGGACTATTTGTTCAAAGCGCAGTGCACACTGTGAAGCTCTGTGCTCAGGTGCCACGCAACTGGACTGTATGTACAAAGCGCAGTGCACGCTGTGCACCTCTGTGCTCTGGTGCCACGCAACTGGACTGTATGTGGAAAGCCCAGTGAACACTGTGCAGCTCTGTGCTCTGGTGCCACGCAACTGGACTCTATGTACAAAGCGCAGTGCGCACTGTGCTCCTCTGTGCTATGGTGTCACGCAACTGGACTGTAAGTACAATGCGCAGTGTACACTGTGAAGCTCTATGCTATGGTCTCACGCAACTGCTCTGTAAGTACAAAGCGCAGTATACACTGTGAAGCTCTGTGCTCTGGTGCCACGTAACTGGACTGATTGTACAATGCGCCGTGTACACTCTGCAGCTCTCTGATATGGTCTCACGCAACTGGATTGATTGTAAAATGCGCAGTGTACACTGTGAAGCTCTGTGCTCCGGAGCCACGTAACTGGACTGTTTTTACAAAGCACAGTGCACACTGTGCAACTCTGTGCTCTGGTGCCACACAACTGGACTGTGTATACAATGCGCAGTGTACACTGTGCTCCTCTGTGCTATGGTGCCAGGCAACTGGAATGTATGTACAAAGCGCAGTGCACCATGTGCACCTATGTGCTCTGGAGCTACGCAACTGGAATGTATGTACAAAGCGCATTGCACTCTGTGCTCCTCTGTGCAATGGTGTCACGCAACTGGACTTTAAGTACAAAGCGCAGTGTACACTCTGCAGCTCTGTTTACTGGTGCCACGCAACTGGACTGTATGTACAATGCGCAGTGCACACTGTGCTCCTCTGTGCTATGGTGTCACGCAACTGGACTGTAAGAATAAAGCGCAGTATACACTGTGAATCTCTGTGCTCTGGTGCCACGCAACTGGACTGCTTGTAAAAAGCGCAGTGCACACTGTGCAGCTCTGTGCTCTGGTGCCCCGCATCTGGACTGTTTGTAAAATGCGCAGTGTACATTGTGCAGCTCAGTGCTCTGAAGTCACGCAACTGGACTGTATGTGCAAATCGCAGTGTACACTGTGCAGTTCTCTGCTTTGGTGTCAAGAAACTGGACTGTATGTACAATGCGCACTGTACAATGTGCAGCTCTGTGCTCTGGTGCTACGCTACTGGACTATTTGTACAAAACACAGTGCCCACTGTGCAGCTCTGTGCTATGGTGTCACGCAACTGGACCGTATGTACAAAGCACAGTGTACACTGTGATGCTCTGTGCTCTGGAGCCACGCAACTGGACTGTGTGTACAAAACACAGTGCACACTGTTCAGCTCTGTGCTATGGTGTCAATTAACTGGACTCTATGTACAAAGCAAAGTGCACAGTGTGCAGCTCTGTGCTCTGGTGTCACGAAAATGGATTGTTTGTACAGAGCACAGTGCACACTGTGCAGCTCTGGACTCTGGTGTTTCGAAACAGGACGGTTTGTACAAAGCTCAGTGAACACTGTGCAGCTCTGTGCACTGGTGTCACGCAACTGGACTATATGTACAAAGCACAGTGTACACTGTGATGCTCTGTGCTCTGGTGTCAAGCAAATGTACTGTATGTACATAGCACTGTGCACCCTGTGCAGCTCTGTGCCCTGGAGTCACGCAACTGGACTGTATGTACAAAGCACAGTGCACACTGTGCAGCTATGTGCTCTGGTGTCACGCAACTGGACTGTATGTACATAGCACAGTGCACGCAATGATGCTCTGTGCTCTGGTCTCACGCAACTGGACGGTTTGTACAAGGCACAGTGTACACTGTGAAGCTCTGTGCTCTGGTGCCACGCAACTGGACTTTTTGTACAAAGTACAGTGCCCACTGTGATGCTCTGTACTATGGTACCACGATACTGGATTGTTTGTACAAAGCACAGTGCACACTGTGCAGTTCTGTGCTCTAGTGTCACTGGACTGCTTGTATTAATCACAATGCACACTGTGAAGCTCTGTGCTCTGGTGTCAGGCAACTGGACTGTATGTACAAAGCGCCGTGTAAACTTTGCAGCATGGAATCATAATGTAATTTCATAGTGCAACTCTATATGTAAAGGACAGACTCTCGAAATACAAACTGTTTGGCTATCCAATATTGCTCCATTTATTATTTTTCCAATTTGTGTTTAATATTAGCGTTTTTGTGCTAAACACCAACTTCTTTTTCATTAGTACATTTTTATTCTCTTCAAGTTAGTTAGCTTCAATAAGTCGTTTCAGAACTGTGTAATTAACCTGCTTTATTTGTTTTTGTAACTAAAAACGCTCCTTGACAAGGGCTGTTGGTTGTAACGCCTGCTTTAAATAGCTTAAATTTGTAAATTGATTCTAAACTTCATGTATTGTGGCCTCCCTTGTGTTACTAGCCACAGCTGTTTATGCCACGTTCACATTATTAACTCATGTTATTGTAGTGCCTAGCTCTTTTTTAATACAGCACTTTTAAACCTTCTTCAATATCATTACTATTTTATGACTTGCGGCCTCTCTTGCGTCACGATCCATGGTTGTCTAAGCAACATTCATATAATTAACTCGTGTAATTATTGTGTCTAGTTCATGACACGCAACTGAATTGTATGTAAAAAGCAGAGTGCACACTGTGCAGCTCTGTGCTCTGGTGTCACGCAACTGGGCTATATGTGCAAAGCGCAGTGTACACTGTAGAACTCAGTGCTCTGGTGTCACGAAAATGGATTGTTTGTACAAGGCACAGTGCACACTGTGCAGCTCTGTGCTCCCGTGTCAAGAAAATGGATTGTTTGAACAAAGCACAGTGCACAATGTGCACCTCTGTGCTCTGGTGCCTCGCAACTGGACTGTATGTACAAAGAGCAGGGTACACTGTGCAGCTCTGTGCTCTGGTGCCTCGCAACTGGACTGTATGTACAAAGCGCAGTGCACAATGTGCACCTCTGTGCTCTGGTGCCACGCAACTGGCCTGCATGTACAAAGCACAGTGTACACTGTGCAGCTCTGTGCTCTGGTGCAACGCAACTGGACTGTTTGTAAAATGCGCAGTGTACATTGTGCAGCTCTGTGCTCTGGTGCCACGCAACTGGACTGTATGTGCAAGGCCCAGTGTACACTGTGCAGCTCTGTGCTTTGGTGCCAGGCAACTGTACTGTATATACAAAGCGCAGTGCAAACTGCGAAGCTCTGTGCTATGGTGTTGCGCAAATGGACTCTATGTACAAAGCACAATGCACACTGTGAAGCTCAATGCTATGGAGCCTCGCAACTTCACTGTTTGTACAAAGCGCAGTATACACTGTGCACCTCTGTGCTCTTGTGCCACGCAACTGGACTATTTGTTCAAAGCGCAGTGCACACTGTAAAGCTCTGTGCTCTGGTGCCAAGCAACTGCACTGATTGCACAAGACGCAGTGTACGTTGTGAAGCTCTGGGCTCTGGTGGCACGCAACTGGACTGTATCTACAAAGCGCAGTGTACACTGTGCAGCTCTGTGCTCTGGTGCCACGCAACAGGACTGTATGTACAAAGCGCAGTGAACACTGTGCACCTCTGTGCTCTTGTGCCACGCAACTGGATTGTGTATGCAAAGCGCAGTGAACACTGTGCAGCTCTGTGCTCTAGTGCCACGCATCTGGACTGTATGTACAAAGCGCAGTGCACACTGTGCTCCTCTGTGCTATGGTGTCACGCAACTGGACTGTAAGCACAAAGCACAGTGTACACTGTGAAGTTCTGTGCTCTGGTCCACCTAACTGGACAGATTGTAAAATGCGCCGTGTACACTCTGCAGCACTGTGCTATGGTCTCACGCAACTAGACTGTTTGTAAAAAGCGCAGTGTACACTGTGAAACTCTGTGCTCTGGTGCCATGCAACTGGACTGTATGTACACAGAAAAGTGTACACTCTGAATCTCAGTGCTCTGGTGCCACGCAACTGGACTGTTTATACAATGCGCAGTGTACACTGTGCAGCTCTGTGCTCTGGTGCCACGCAACTGGACTGTTTATACAAAGCGCAGTGCACAATGTGCACTTTTGTGCTCTGGTGCCACGCAACTGGAACGTATGTAAAAAGCGCAGTGTACACTGTGCAGCTCTGTGCTCTGATGCCATGCAACTGGACTGTATGTACAAAGCGCAGTGCACACTGTTCACCTCTGTGCTATGGTGTCACGCAACTGGACTGTCCGTGCAAAACACAGTGCACACTGTGCAGCTCTGTGCTATGGTGTCACGCAACTGGACTGTATATACAAAGCACAGTGCACACTCTGAAGCTCTGTGCTCTGTTGCCACGCAAATGGACTGTTTGTACAAAGCGCAGTGCACACTGTGAAGCTCTGTGCTCTGTTGTCACGCAACTGGACTATATGTACAATGCGCCGTGTAAACTTTGCAGCATGGAATCATAATGAAATCTCATAGTGCAACTCTATATGTAAAGGACAGACTCTCGAAATACAAACTTTTTGGCAATACAATCTTGCTCCATTATATTAATTTTCCAATTTGTGTCTAATATTAGCGTTTTTGTGCTTAACACCCACTTCTTTCTCATTAGTACATTTTAATTCTCTTCAAGTTAGTTAGCTTCAATAATTCGTTTCATAACTGTGTAATTAGCCTGATTTATTTGTTTTTGTAAGTAAAAACGCTCCTCTGAGCAGGGCTGTACATAATTAATATTTAAAACAATTGTTTATATCTGCATAAACTTTCCCAGGTTTGGTTGTAACGCCTGCTTTAAATAGCTTAAATTTTGTATATTGATACTAACCTTCATGTATTGTGGCCTCTCTTGTGTTACTAGCCACAGCTGTCTATGCCACTTTCACATTATTAACTCATGTTATTGTAGTGCCTAGCTCTTTTTAATACAGCACTATTAACCCTTCTTGAATATCATTATTATTTTATGACTTGTGGCCTCTCTTGCGTCACGATCCATGGTTGTCTAAGCCACATTAAAATAATTAACTCATGTAATTATTGTGTCTAGTTCATGCACCGCAACTGAATTGTATGAACAGAGCCCAGTGCACACTGTGCAGCTCTGTGCTCTGGTGCCACGCAACTGGACTGTATGTGCAAAGCGCAGTGTACACTGTGCAGCTCAGTGCTCTGGTGTCACGAAAATGGATTGTTTGTACAAAGCACAGTGCACACTGTGCAGCTCTGTGCTTTGGTGCCTGGCAACTGTACTGTATATACAAAGCGCAGTGCAAACTGCGAAGCTCTGTGCTTTGGCGTTACGCAACAGGACTCTATGTACAAAGCACAGGGCACACTGTAAAGCTCTGTGCTATGGTGCCTCGCAACTGGACAGTTTGTTCAAAGCGCAGTGTACACTGTGCACTTCTGTGCTATGGTAACACGCAACTGGACTGTATGTACAAACGGCAGGGTACACTGTGCAGCACTGTGCTCTTGTGCCACGCAACTGTACTGTATGTACAAAGCGCAGTGCACAATGTGCACCTCTGTGCTCTGGTGCCACGCAACTGGCCTGCATGTACAAAGCGCAGTGTACACTGTGCAGCTCTGTGCTTTGCTGTCACGCAACTGGACTGTATGTACAAAGCGTAGTGTACACTGTGCAACTCTGCGCTCTGGTGCCAAGCAACTGGACTGTATGTAGAAAGCTCAGTGCACACTGTGCAGCTCTGTGCTCTGGTGTCACGCAACTGGACTATATGAAGAAAACACAGTGCACACTGTGCAGGTCTCTGCTCTCGTGTCACGCAACTGGACTAAATGTACAAAGCACAGTGTATACTGTGCAGCTCTGTTCTATGGTGTCAAGCAACTGGACTGTATGTACATAGCACTGTGCTCACTGGGTACCTCTGTGCTCTGGTGTCACGCAACTGGAATGTATGTACATAGCACAGTGCACACTGTCAGCTCTGTGTTTTGGAGTCATGCAACTGGACTGTATTTACAAAGCACAGAGCACACTGTGCAGCTCTGTGCTATGGTGTCACGCAACTGGACTGAAAGTACAAAGCGCATTGTACACATTGCAGCTCTGTGCTCTGGAGTCATGCAACTGGATTGCATGTGCAAAGCGCAGTGTACACTGTGAAGCTCTGTGCTCTTGTGCCACGCAACTGGACTCTATGTACAAAGCACAGTGCACACTGTGAAGCTCTGTGCTATGGAGCCTCGCAACTGGACTGTATGTACAAAGCGCAGTGCACACTGTGCACCTCTGTGCTCCGGTGCCACGCAACTGGACTGTATGTGCAAAGCGCAGTGAACACTGTGCAGCTCTGTGCTCTGGTGCCACGCAACTGGATTGTATGTACAAAGCGCAGTGAACACTGTGCACCTCTGTGCTCTTGTGTCACGCAACTGGAATATTTGTTCAAAGCGCAGTGCACACTGTGGAGCTCAGTGCTCTGGTGCCACGCAACTGGACTGATTGTACAAAGCACAGTGTACATTGTGAAGCTCTGGGCTCTGGTGGCACGCAACTAGACTGTATGTACAAAGGGCATTGTTCACTGTGTAGCGCTGTGCTCTGGTGCCACGCAACTGGACTCTATGTACAAAACGCAGTGCACACTGTGCTCCTCTGTTCTATGGTGTCTGGCAACTGGACTGTAAGTACAAAGCGCAGTGTACACTGTGAAGCTCTGTGTTCTGGTGCCACGTAACTGGACTGATTGTACAATGCGCCGTGTACACTCTGCAGCTCTGTGCTATGGTCTCACGCAACTGGACTGTTTGTAAAAAGCGCAGTGTACACTGTATAGCTCTGTGCTCTGGTGCCACGTAACTGGACTGTTTGTACAACTCACAGTGCTAACTGTGCAAACCTCTGCTATGGTGTCACGCAACTGGACGGTATGTGCACAGCACAGTGTACACTCTGAATCTCAGTGCTCTGGTGCAACGCAATTGGACTGTTTATACGATGCGCAGTGTACAATGTGCACCTCTTTGCTCTGGTGCCACGCAACTGGACCGAATGTAAAAAGCGCAGTGTACACTGTGCAGCTCTGTGCTCTGGTGTCACGCAACTGGACTGTATGTACAAAACACAGTGCACACTGTGAAGCTCTGTGCTCTGGTGCCACGCAACTGGACTGTATGTACAAAGCGCCGTGTAAACTTTGCAACATGGATTCATAATGAAATCTCATAGTGCAACTCTATATGTAAAGGACAGACTCTCGAAATTCAAACTGTTTGGCTACCCAATCTTGCTCCATTTTATTAATTTTCCAATTTGTGTCTAATATTAGCGTTTTTCTGCTAAACACCCACTTCTTTTTCATTAGTACATTTTAATTTCCGTCAAGTTAGTTAGCTTCAATAAGTCGTTTCATAACTGTGTAATTAACCTGCTTTATTTGTTTTTGTAACTGAAAACGCTCCTCTGAGCAGGGCTGTAAATAATTGATATTTAAAACAATTGCTTATATGTGCATAATCTTTCCAAGTTTGGTTGTAACGCCTGCTTTAAATAGCTTAAGTTTGTATATTCATACTAACCTTCATATATTGTGGCCTCCCTTGTGTTACGAGCCACAGCTGTCTATGCCACGTTCACGTTATTAACTCATGTTATTTTAGTGCCTAGCTCTTTTTAATACAGCACTATTAACCCTTCTTCAATATCATTACTATTTTATGACTGGTGGTCTCTCTTGCGTCACAATCAATGGCTTTCTAAGCCACATTCAAATAATTAACTCATGTAATTATTGTGTCTAGTTCATGCCACGCAACTGAATTGTATTTACAAAGCACAGTGCACACTGTGCAGCTCTGTGCTCTGGTGTCACGAAACAGGACGGTATGTACATAGCTCTGTGCACACTGTGCAGCTCTGTGCTCTGGTGTCACGCAACTGGAATATATGTTTAAAGCACAGTGCACACTGTGCAGCTCTGTGCTCTGGTGTCACGAAATTGGGCTATATGTGCAAAGCGCAGTGTACACTGTTCAGCTCAGCGCCCAGGTGTCACGAAAATGGATTGTTTGTACAAAGCACAGTGCACACTGTGCAGCTCTGTGCTCTGGTGCCAGGCAACTGTACTGTATATACAAAGCGCAGTGCAAACTGCGAAGCTCTGCGCTATGGTGTTGCGCAAATGGACTCTATGTACAATGCACAGTGCACACTGTAAAGCTGTGTGCTATGGTGCCTCGCAACTGGACGGTCTGTACAAAGCGCAGTGTACAATGTTAAGCTCTGTGCTCTGGGGCCAGGCAACTGGACAGTTTGTTCAAAGCGCTGTGTACACTGTGCACCTCTGTGCTCTGGTGCCACGCAACTGGAATGTATGTACAAAGCGCAGGGTACACTGTGCAGCTCTGTGCTCTGGTGCCACGCAACTGCACTGTATGTACAATGCGCAGTGTACAATGTGCACCTCTGTGCTCTGGTGCCACGCAACTGGCCTGCATGTACAAAGCGCAGTGTACACTATGCAGCTCTGTGCTCTGGTGCAACGCAACTGGACTGTTTGCAAAATGCGCAGTGTACATTGTGCAGCAATGTGCTCTGGAGCCCTGCAACTGGACTGTATGTGCAAAGCGCAGTGTACACTGTGCCGTTCGGTGCTTTGGTTTCACGCAACTGGACTGTATATACAAAGCGTAGTGTATACTTTGTAGCTCCATGCTCTGGTGCCGCGCAACTGGACTGTATGTAGAAAGCGCAGTGTACACTGTGCAGCTCTCTGCCCTGGTGTCACGCAACTGGACTGAATGTGCAAAGCGCAGTGTACACTGTGCAGTTCTGTGCTTTGGTGTCACGCAACTGGACTGTATGTACAATGCGCAGTGTAAACTTTGCAGCTATGTGCTCTGGTGCCACGAAAATGGATTGTTTGTACAAAGCACACCGCACCCTGTGCAGCTCTGTGCTCTGGAGTCACGAAACAGAACGGTATGTAGAAAGCGCAGTGCACACTGTGCAGCTCTGTGCTCTGGTGTCACGCAACTGGACTATATGTACAAAGCACAGTGCATACTGTGCCGCTCTCTGCTCTGGTGTCACGCAACTGGACTATATGTACAAAGCACATTGTACACTGTGATGCTCTGTGCTCCGGTGTCACGCAACTGGACTGTATGAGCAAAGCACAGTGAACACTGTGCAGCTCTGTTCTATGGTGTCAAGCAACTGGACTGTATGTACATAGCACAGTGCACACTGTGAAGCTCTGTGCTCTGGAGTCACGCAACTGGACTCTATGTAAAAATCACAGTGCACACTGTGCAGCTCTGTGCTCTGGTGTCACGCAACTGGAATGTATGTACGTAGCACAGTGCACAATGTGCAGCTCTGTGTTCTGGAGTCATGCAATTGGACTGTATGTACAAAGCACAGTGCACACTGTGCAGCTCTGTGCTCTGGTGTCACGCAACTGTAATGTGTGTACATAATACAGTGCACACTCTGCAGCTCTGTGCTCTGGAGTCATGCAACTGGATTGTATGTACAAAGCGCTGTGTACGCTGTGAAGCTCTGTGCTCTTGTGCCACGCAACTGGACTATATGTACGAAGAACCGTGCACACCGTGAAGCTCTGTGCTATGGAGCCTCGCAACTGGACTAATTGTAAAAAAGCGCAGTGTACACTGCGCACCTCTGTGCTCTTGTGCCACGCAACTGGACTATTTGCTCAAAGCGCAGTGCACACTGTGAAGCTCTGTGCTCTGGTGCCACGCAACTGGACTGATTGTACAAGGAGCAGTGTACCTTGTGAAGCTCTGTGCTGTGGTGGCACGCAACTGGAATGTATGTACAAAGCGCAGTGTACTCTGTGCAGCTCTGTGCCCTGGTGTCACGCAACTGGACTGTATGTATAAAGCGCAGTGCACGCTGTGCACCTCTGTGCTCTGGTGCCACGCAACTAGAAGGTATGTGGAAAGCCCAGTGAACACTGTGCGGCTATGTGCTCTGGTGCCACGCAACTAGACTGTATGTAAAAAGCGCAGTGCACACTGTGCTCCTCTGTGCTATGGTGTCACGAAACTGGACTGTATGTACAAAGCGCAGTATAAAATGTGAAGCTCTGTGCTCTGGTGCCACGTAACTGGACTGATTGTACAATGCGCCGTGTACACTCTGCAGCTCTCTGATATGGTTTCACGCAACTGGATTGTTTGTAAAAAGCGCAGTGTACACTGTGAAGCTCTGTGCTCCGGTGCCACTTAACTGGACTGTTTGTACAAAGCACAGTGCACACTGTGCTACTCTGTGCTCTGGTGGCACGCAACTGGACTTTATGTACAAAGCACAGTGTACACTCTGAATCTCAATGCTCTGGTGCCACGCAACTGGACTGTATGTACAAAGCGCATTGCACAATGTGCACCTCTGTGCTCTGGTGCCACGCAACTGGACTGTATGTACAAAGCGCATTGCACTCTGTGCTCCTCTGTGCAATGGTGTCAGGCAACTGGACTGTAAGTACAAAGCGCAGTGTACACTCTGCAGCTCTGTTTTCTGGTGCCGCGTAACTGGACTGTATGTACAATGCGCATTGCACTCTGTGCTCCTCTGTGCAATGGTGTCAGGCAACTGGACTGTAAGTACAAAGCGCAGTATACACTGTGAAGCTCTGTGCTCTGGTGCCACGCAACTGGACTGTTTTTAAAAAGCGCAGTGCACACTGTGCAGCTCTGTGCTCTGGTGCCCCGCAACTGGACTGTTTGTACAATGCGCAGTGTACATCGTGCAGCTCAGTGCTCTGGTGTCACGCAACTGGACTGTATGTGCAAAGCGCAGTGTGCACTGTGCAGTTCTCTGCTTTGGTGTCAAGAAACTGGACTGTATGTACAATGTGCAGTGTACACTGTGCAGCTCTGTCCTCGGGTGCTACGCTACTGGACTGTATGTACAAAACACAGTGCCCACTGTGCAGCTCTGTGCTATGGTGTCAAGCAACTGGACTGTATGTACATAGCACAGTGCACACTGTGAAGCTCTGTGCTCTGGAGTCACGCAACTGGACTGTATGTCAAAAGCACAGTGCACACTGTGCAGCCCAGTGCTCTGGTGTCACGCAACTGGAATGTATGTACGTTGCACAGTGCACACTCTGCAGCTCTGTGTTCTGGAGGCATGCAACTGGAATGTATGAACAAACCACAGTGCACACTGTGCAGCTCTGTGCTCTGGTGTAACGCAACTGGACTGTATGTACATAGCACAGTGCACACTATGCAGCTCTGTGCTCTGGAGTCAAGCAACTGGATTGTATGTACAAAGCGCTGTGTACACTGTGAAGCTCTGTGCTCTTGTGCCAAGCAACTGGACTCTATGTACAAAGCACAGTGCACTCTGTGAAGCTCTGTGCTATGGAGCCTCACAACTGGACTGTTTGTACAAAGCGCAGTGTACCCTTTGCACCTCTGAGCTCTTGTGCCACGCAACTGGACTATTTGTTCAAAGCGCAGTGCACACTGTGAAGTTCTGTGCTCTGGTGGCACGCAACTGGACTGTATGTACAAAGCGCAGTGTATACTCTGCAGTTCTGTGCTCAGGTGCCACGCAACTGGACTGTACGTACAAAGCGAAGTGCACGCTGTGCACCTCTGTGGTCTGGTGCCACGCAACTGGACTGTATGTGGAAAGCCCAGTGAACACTGTGCAGCTCTGTGCTCTGGTGCCACGCAACTGGACGCTATGTACAAAGCGCAGTGCGCACTGTGCTCCTATGTCCTATGGTGTCACGCAACTGGACTGTAAGTACAATGCGCAGTGTACACTGTGAAGCTCTGTGCTATGGTCTCACGCAACTGGTCTGTAAGTACAAAGCGCAGTATACACTGTGAAGCCCTGTGCTCCGGTGCCACTTAACTGGACTGATTGTACAATGCGCCGTGTACACTCTGCAGCTCTCTGATATGGTCTCACGCGACTGGACTGTTTGTAAAATGCGCAGTGTACACTGTGAAGCTCTGTGCTCCGGAGCCACGTAACTGGACTGTTTTTTCAAAGCACAGTGCACACTGTGCAACTCTGTGCTCTGGTGCCACACAACTGGACTGTGTATACAAAGCGCAGTGTACACTGTGCACCTCTGTGCTATGGTGCCAGGCAACTGGAATGTATGTACAAAGCGCAGTGCACCATGTGCACCTATGTGCTCTGGTGCCACGCAACTGGACTGTATGTACAAAGCGCATTGCACTCTGTGCTCCTCTGTGCAATGGTGTCACGCAACTGGACTGTAAGTACAAAGCGCAGTGTACACTCTGCAGCTCTGTTTACTGGTGCCACGCAACTGGACTGTATGTACAATGCGCAGTGCACACTGTGCTCCTCTGTGCTATGGTGTCACGCAACTGGACTGTAAGTATAAAGCGCAGTATACACTGTGAAGCTCTGTGCTCTGGTGCCACGCAACTGGACTGTTTGTAAAAAGCGCAGTGCACACTGTGCAGCTCTGTGCTCTGGTGCCCCGCAACTCATTCATTCATTCATTCATTTATTTGCAATGGGGGGTGTGTCCCCCGGTGGCAAATTGGATATACATAACAAATACATAATTATACATAACAATACATAATTATACATAACAATTCAATAACAATTATACAACAATTAAACTGGAGTATTTACACAAATAGTCAGTCTTTTCTTAAACACACCTATATGTTTGGGAAAAGGCTCTAAGACTGCGGCAGGTAGAGAGTTCCAGTTATCAATGGCACGGTTTACAAAAGAATATTTACCATAATTTGTTCGCTGTGGTCGGCCCTTAACTTTGAAAGGATGATCGCTCCTACCCATGTAAGTGGGCTTTCCCAATCGTTTGCTAAGCTCACCCCATGCTGGTTGATTTGTATACGTGTTGTACATAGCGCAGAGTCTAGATTTCATCCTCCTAGCCTCCAGTGATTCCCACCCAAGTTTCTTTAACATACGGCTCACACTGCTCCTGGGATTAAAGTCACTGAGCACAAATCTAGCGGCCTTTCTTTGTACCATTTCCAACTCATTGATGAGTCCTACTTGATATGGATCCCAAACCGCCGAGGCATATTCCAGAATAGGTCTTACAAGTGATAAATAGCCTAATTCTTTAGCAAAGGTACTACTTCCTTTTAATACCCTCATTACAAAGTGCAGGGATTTGTAAGCTTTTGAAACTACACATCCTACATGACTACTCCATTTCATATCATTCCTTACGTGAACGCCCAAATATTTGCAAGAATCTTCTTCTACAAGTATTTTCGAGCCAATGTTATATTGAAAATCCTGCCTTCGCACTTTCCCTATTTTTAAGAGACTACATTTTCTTGTGTTTATTTTCATTTTATTTACAATCGCCCACTTATAGACCAGGTTCAGGTCCTCTTGCAGCACTGCATTGTCTTGTGAGTCATGTATCTTTCGATATATTACACAATCATCCGCACTGGAATGTTTGTAAAATGCGCAGTGTACATTGTGCAGCTCAGTGCTCTGAAGTCATACAACTGGACTGTATGTGCAAAGCGCAGTGTACACTGTGAAGTTCTCTGCTTTGGTGTCAAGAAACTGGACTGTATGTACAATGCGCACTGTTCAATGTGCAGCTCTGTGCTCTGGTGCTACGCTACTGGACTATATGTACAAAACACAGTGCCCACTGTGCAGCTCTGTGTCTGGTGTCACGAAAATGGATTGTTTGTACAGAGCACAGTGCACACTGTGCAGCTCTGGACTCTGGTGTTACGAAACAGGACGGTTTGTTCAAAGCTCAGTGCACACTGTGCAACTCTGTGCTCTGGTGTCACGCAACTGGACTATATGTAAAAAGCACAGTGCACACTGTGCAGCTCTGTGCTCTGGTGTCACGCAACTGGACTATATGTACAAAGCACAGTGTACACTGTGATGCTCTGTGCTCTGGTGTCAAGCAAATGTACTGTATGTACATAGCACTGTGCACACTGTGCAGCTCTGTGCCCCGGAGTCACGCAACTGGACTGTATGTACAAAGCACAGTGCACACTGTGCAGCTCTGTGCTCTGGTGTCACGCAACTGGACTGTATGTACATAGCACAGTGCACGCAATGATGCTCTGTGCTCTGGTCTCACGCAACTGGACGGTTTGTACAAAGCACAGTGCACACTGTGCTGCTCTGTGCTCTGGTGTAACGCAGCTGGACTGTATGAACAAGGCACAGTGTAAACTGTGAAGCTCTGTGCTCTGGTGCCACGCAACTGGACTTTTGTACAAAGCACAGTGCCCACTGTGATGCTCTGTACTATGGTGCCACGATACTGGATTGTTTGTACAAAGCACAGTGCACACTGTGCAGTTCTGTGCTCTAGTGTCCCGCAACTGGACTGCTTGTATTAATCACAATGCACACTGTGAAGCTCTGTGCTCTGGTGTCACGCAACAGGACTGTATGTAAAAAGCACAGAGCACACTGTGCAGCTCTGTCCTCTGGTGTCACGCAACTGGAATGTATGTACATAGCACAGTGCACACTGTGCAGCTCTGTTGTATGGTGTTAAGCAAGTGGACTGTATGTATATAGCACTGTGCACGCTGTGCAGCTCTGTGCTCTGGAGTCACGCAACTGGACTGTATGTAAAGAGCACAGTGCACACTGTGCAGCACTGTGCTCTGGTGTCACGCAACCTGAATGTATGTACATAGCACAGTGCACACTGGGCAGCTCTGTGTTCTAGGGTCATGCACCTGGACTGTATGTACAAAGCGCAGTGTACACTGTGCAGCATGAAATCATAATGAAATCTCATAGTGCAACTCTATATGTAAAGGACAGACTCTCGAAATACAAACTTTTTGGCTCTCCAATCTTGTTCCAATTAATTAATTTTCCAATTTGTGTCAAATATTAGCGTTTTTCTGCTAAACACCCACTTCTTTTTCATTAGTACATTTTAATTCTCTTCAAGTTAGTTAGCTTCAATAAGTCGTTTCAGAACTGTGTAATTAACCTGCTTTATTTGTTTTTTGTAACTAAAAACGCTCCTCTGAGCAGGGCTGTACATAATTGATATTTAAAACAATTGCTTATAACTGCATAAATTTTCCCAGGTTTGGTTATAACGCCTGCTTTAAATAGCCTAACTTTTGTATATTGATACTAACCTTCATGTACTGTGGCCTCTCTTGTGTTACTAGCCACAGCTGTCTAAGCCACGTTCACATTATTAACTCATGTTATTGTAGTGCCTAGCTTTTTTTAATACAGCACTATTAACCCTTCTTCAGTATCATTACTATATTTTGACTTGTGGCCTCTCTTGCGTCACGATCCATGGCTGTCTAAGCCACATTCAAATAATTAACTCATGTAATTATCGTGTTTAGTTCATGCCACGCAACTGAATTGTATGAATAGAGCCCAGTGCACACTGTGCAGCTCTGTGCTCTGGTGCCACGCAACTGGAATCTATGTACAAAGCACAGTGCACACTGTGCAGCTCTGTGCTCTGGTGTCACGCAACTGGGCTATATGTGCAAAGCGCAGTGTTCACTGTGCAGCTCAGTGCTCTGGTGTCACGAAAATAGATTGTTTGTACAAAGCACAGTGCACACTGTGCAGCTCAGTGCTCTCGTGTCACGAAAATGGACTGTGTGTACAAAGCACAGTGCACACTGTGCAGCTCTGTGCTTTGGTGCCAGTCAAATGTACTGTATATACAAGGCACAGTGAAAAACTGCGAAGCACTGTGCTATGGTGTTGCGCTACTGGACTCTATGTACAAAGCACAGTGCACACTGTAAAGATCTGTGCTATGGTGCCTCGCAAATAGACTGATTGTACAAGGCGCAGTGCACATTGTGAAGCTCTGTGCTCTGGCGGCACGCAACTGGACTGTATGTAAAAAGCGCAGTGTACACTGTGCAGCTCTGTGCTCTGGTGCCACGTAACTGGACTGTATGTACAAAGCGCAGTGCACACTGTGCAGCTCTGTGCTCTGGTGCCACGCATCTGGACTGTATGTACAAAGCGCAGTGTAGACTGTGCAGTTCTGTGCTTTGGTGTCACGCAACTGGACTGTATGTACAAAGCGCAGAGTAATCTTTGCAGCTCTGTGCTCTGGTGCCACGCAACTGGACTGTATGCAGAAAGCTCAGTGCACTCTGTGCAGCTCTGTGCTCTGGTGTCACGCAACTGGACTATGTGTACAAAGCTCAGTGCATACTGTGCAGCTCCCTGCTCTGGTGTCACGCAACTGGACTATATGTAGAAAGCACAGTGCACACTTTGCAGCTCTGTGCTCTGTAGTCACGCAACTGGACTGTATGTAAAAATCACTGTGCACACTTTGCAACTCTGTGCTCTGGTGTCACGCAACTGGAATGTATGTACAAAGCGCTGGGTACACTGTGAAGCTCTGTGCTCTTGTGCCACGCAACTGGATCCTATGTAAAAAGCACAGTGCACACTGTGAAGCGCTGTGCTATGGAGCCTCGCAACTGGACTGTTTGTAAAAAGTGCAGTGTACACTGTGCACCTCTGTGCTCTTGTGCCACGCAACTGGACTGATTGTACAAGGCGCAGTGCACATTGTGAAGCTCTGTGCTCTGGTGGCACGCAACTGGACTGTATGTACAAAGCGCAGTGCACACTGTGCACCTCTGTGCTCTGGTGTCACGCAACTGGACTGTTTGTACAAAGCGCAGTGCACACTGTGCTCCATTGGGCTATGGTGTCACGCAACTGGACTGTAAGTACAAAGCGCAGTGCACATTGTGCACCTCTGTGCTCTGGTGCCACGCAACTGGACTGTTTGTACATAGCGCAGTGCACACTGTGCTCCTTTGTGCTATGGTCTCACGCATCTGGACTGTTTGTACAAAGCCCAGTGTACACTGTGATGCTCTGTGCTCTGGTACCACGTAACTGGACTGTTTGTACAAAGCACAGTGCACGCTGTGCAACTCTGTGCTATGGTGTCACGCAACTGGACGGTATGTACACAGCACATTGTACATTCTGAATCACAGTGCTCTGGTGCCACGCAACTGGACTGTTTATACAATGCGCAGTGTACACTGTGCACCTCTGTGCTATGGTGCCACGCAACTGGACTGTATGTACAAAGCGCAGTGCACAATGTGCCATTCTGTGCTCTGGTGGCACGCAACAGGACCGTATGTAAAAAGCGCAGTGTACACTGTGCAGCTCTGTGCTCTGTTGCCATGCAACTGGACTGTCTGTACAAAGCGCAGTGCACACTTTGCACCTCTGTGCTATGGTGCCTCCCAACTGGACTCTATGTACAAAGAGCAGTGCACAATGTGCAGCTCTGTGCCATGGTGCCACGCAACTGGACTGTTTGTACTAAGCACAGTGTACACTGTGATGCTCTGTGTTCTGGTGCCACTTAACTGGACTGTTTGTACAAAGCACAGTGCACACTGTGCAGCTCTGTGCTCCGGTGCCACGCAACTGGACTGTTTTTAAAAAGCGCAGTGCACACTGTGAAGCTCTATGCTCTGGTTTCATGCAACTGGACTGTATGTACAAAGCGCAGTGTACACTGTGCAGAATGGATTCATAATGAAATCTCATAGTGCAACTCTATACGTAAGGGACAGACTCTCAAAATACAAACTTTTTGGCTATCCGATCTTGCTCCATTTTATTAATTTTCCAATTTGTGTCTAATATTAGCTTTTTTGTGCTAAACACCCACTTCTTTTTCGTTAGTACATTTTAATTCCCTTCAAGTTAGTTAGCTTCAATACGTCGCTTCAGAACTGTGTAATTAACCTGCTTTATTGGTTTTTTGTAACTAAAAACGCTCCTCTGAGAAAATGGACTGTATGTATATAGCACAGTGCACACTGTGCAGCTCTGTGCTCTGGAGTCACGCAACTGGACTGAATGTACAAAGCACAGTGCACAATGTGCAGCTCTGTGCTCTGGTGTCACGCAACTGGACTGAATGTACATAGCACAGTGCACACTGTGATGCTACGTACTCTGGTGTCACGCAACTGGAATGTATGTACATAGCACAGTGCACACTGTGCAACTCTGCATTCTGGAGTCATGCAACTGGACTGTATGTACAAAGCACAGTGCTCACTGTGATACTCTGTACTATGGTGCCACGATACTGGAATGTTTGTACAAAGTAAAGTGCACACTGTGCAGGTCTGTGCTCTGGTGTCACGCAACTGGACTTCTTGTACTAAGCACAATGCACACTGTGAAGCTCTGTGCTCTGGTGTCACGCAACTAGACTGTATGTAAAAAGCACAGTGCACACTTTCCAGCTCTGTGCTCTGGTGGTACGCAACTGGAATGTATGTACGTAGCACAGTGCACACTGTGCAGCTCTGTGTTCTGGAGTCATTCAACTGGACTGTATGTACAAAGCACAGTGCACAATCTGCAGCTCTGTGCTCTGGTGTCACGCAACTGGACTGTATGTACATTGCACAGTGCACAATCTGCAGCTCTGTGCTCTAGGGTCATGCAACTTGATTGTATGTACAAAGCGCTGGGTATACTGTGAAGCTCTGTGCTCTTGTGCCTCGCAACTGGACCCTATGTATAAAGCACAGTAAACACTGTGAAGCTCTGTGCTTTGGACCCTCGCAACTGGACTGTTTGTACAAAGCTCAGTGTACACTGTGCACCTCTGTGCTCTTGTGCCACGCAACTGGACTATTTTTTCAAAGCGCAGTGCACACTGTGAAGCTCTGTGCTCAGGTTCCACGCAACTGGACTGATTGTACAAGGCGCAGTGCACATTGTGAAGCTCTGTGCTCTGGTGGCACGCAACTGGACTGTATGTACAAAGCGCAGTGTAAACTGTGCAGCTCTGTGCTCTGGTGCCACGTAACTGGACTGTATGTACAAAGCGCAGTGCACACTGTGCACCTCTGTGCTCTGGTGCCACGCAACTGGGCTCTTTGTACAAAGCGCAGTGCACACTTTGCTCCTTTGTGCTATGGTATCACGCAACTGGACTGTAAGTACAAAGCGCATTGCACACTGTGCACCTCTCTGCTCTGGTGCCACGCAACTGGACTGTTTGTACAAAGCACAGTGCACACTGTGCTCCTTTGTGATATGGTCTCACGCAACTGGACTGTTTGTACAATGCGCAGTGTACACTGTGAAGCTCTGTGCTCTGGTACCACGTAACTGAACTGTTTGTACAAAACACAGTGCAAACTTTGCAACTCTGTGATATTGTGTCACGCAACTGGACGGTATGTACACAGCACAGTGTACACTCTGAATCTCAGTGCTCTGGAGCCACGCAACTGGACTGTTTATACAATGCGCAGTGTACACTGTGCACCTCTGTCCTATGGTGCCACGCAACTGAACTGTATGTACAAAGCGCAGTGCACAATGTGCACCTCTATGCTCTGGTGCCACGCAACAGGACCGTATGTAACAAGCGCAGTTTACACTGTGCAGCTCTGTGCTCTGGTGCCATACAACTGGACTGTATGTACAAAGCGCAGTGCACACCTGGCACCTCTGTGCTCTGGTGCCTCGCAACTGGACTCTATGTACAAAGCGCAGTGCACACTGCGCAGCTCTGTGCCATGGTGTCACGCAACTGGACTGTTTGTACAAAGCGCAGTGAACACTGTGAACCTCTGTGCTCTTGTGACACGCAACTGGACAGTTTTTGTAACAAGCGCAGTGCACACACAGATGCTCTGTGCTCTGGTGCCACGCAACTGGACTGATTGTACAATGCGCAGTGTACATTGTGAAGCTCTGTGCTCTGGTGCCACGTAACTGGACTGTGTGTACAAAGCGCTGTGCACACTGTGCACCTCTGTGCTCTGGTGCCACGCAACTGGGCTCTTTGTACAAAGCGCAGTGCACACTTTGCTCCTTTGTGCTATGGTGTCACGCAACTGGACTGTAAGTACAAAGCGCATTGCACACTGTGCACCTCTCTGCTCTGGTGCCACGCAACTGGACTGTTTGTACAAAGCACAGTGCACACTGTGCTCCTTTGTGCTATGGTCTCACGCAACTGGACTGTTTGTACAATGCGCAGTGTACACTGTGAAGCTCTGTGCTCTGGTACCACGTAACTGAACTGTTTGTACAAAACACAGTGCAAACTTTGCAACTCTGTGATATTGTGTCACGCAACTGGACGGTATGTACACAGCACAGTGTACACTCTGAATCTCAGTGCTCTGGAGCCACGCAACTGGACTGTTTATACAATGCGCAGTGTACACTGTGCACCTCTGTCCTATGGTGCCACGCAACTGAACTGTATGTACAAAGCGCAGTGCACAATGTGCACCTCTATGCTCTGGTGCCACGCAACAGGACCGTATGTAACAAGCGCAGTGTACACTGTGCAGCTCTGTGCTCTGGTGCCATACAACTGGACTGTATGTACAAAGCGCAGTGCACACCTGGCACCTCTGTGCTCTGGTACCTCGCAACTGGACTCTATGTACAAAGCGCAGTGCACACTGCGCAGCTCTGTGCCATGGTGTCACGCAACTGGACTGTTTGTACAAAGCGCAGTGAACACTGTGAACCTCTGTGCTCTTGTGACACGCAACTGGACAGTTTTTGTAACAAGCGCAGTGCACACACAGATGCTCTGTGCTCTGGTGCCACGCAACTGGACTGATTGTACAATGCGCAGTGTACATTGTGAAGCTCTGTGCTCTGGTGCCACACAACTGGACTCTAAGTACAAAGCACAGTGTGCACTGTGAAGCTCTCTGCTCTGGTGCCACGTAAGTGCACTGTTTGTACAATGCGCCGTGTACAATCTGCAGCTCTCTGCTATGGTCTCACGCAACTGGACTGTTTGTACCAAGCGCAGTGTACACTGTGATGCTCTGCACTCTGTTGCCACGAAACTGGACTGTTTGTACAAAGCGCAGTGCACACTGTGCAGTTCTGTGCTTTGGTGTCACGCATCTGGACTGTATGTACAATGCGCAATGTACACTGTGCTTATCTGTGCTCTGGTGCCACCCAACTGGACTGTTTGTACAAAGCGCAGTGCACACTGTGCAGCTCTGTGCTCTGGTGCCACGCAAATGAACTGTTTGTACAAAGCGCAGTGTACACTCTGCAGCTCTGTGCTCTGGTGCCACGCATATGAACTGTTTGTACAAAGTGCAGTGTACATTGTGCAGCTCAGTGCTCTGGTGCCACGCAACTGAACTGTTTGAACAATGCGCAGTGTATACTGTGCTGTTCTGTGCTTTGGAGTCACGCAACTGGACTGTATGTACAATACGCCATGTACACTGTGCAGCTCTGTGGTCTGGTGCCAAGCAACTTGACTGTATGTACAAAACATAATGCCCAGTGTGCATCTCTGTGCTACGGTGTCACGCAACTGGACTGTATGTACAAAGCTCAGTGCACACTCTGAAGCTCTGTGCTCTGGTGCCACGCAAATGGACTGCATGTAAAAAGCGCAGTGCACACTGTGAAGCTCTGTGCTCTGGTGCCACGCAACTGGACTATATGAACAATGCACTGTGCACACTGTGATGCTCTGTGCTCTGGTTCCACGCAACTGGACTGTTTGTAAAAAGCACAGTGTAAACTGTGATGCTCTGTGCTCTGGTGCCACGCAACTGGACTGTTTGTTCTAATCACAGTGCACACTGTGCAGCTCTGTGCTCCGGTGCCACGCAACTGGACTGTTTATACAAAGCGCAGTGCACACAGTGTAGCTCTGTGCTCTGGTGTCCCGCAACTGGACTGTATGTACATAACGCAGTGAACACTGTGCAGCATGGAATCATAATGAAATCTCATAGTGCAACTCTATATGTAAAGGATAGAATCTCGAAATACAAACATTTTTGCTATCCAATCTTGCTCCATATTATTAATTTTCCAATTTGTGTCCAATATTAGCGTTTTTGTGCTAAACACCCACTTCTGTTTCATTAGTACAATTTAATTCTATTCAAATGAGTTAGCTTCGATAAGTCGTTTCAGAACTGTGTAATTAGCCTGCTTTATTTGTTTTTTGTAACTGAAATCGCTCCTCTGAACAGGGCTGTACATAATTGATATTTAAATCAATTGCTAATATCTGCATAAACTTTCCCAGGTTTGGTTGTAACGCCTGCTTTAAATAGCTTAATTTTGTATATTGATACTAACCTTCATGTATTGTGGCCTCTCTTGTGTTACTAGCCCCAGCTGTCTATGCCACTTTCACATTATTGACTAATGTAGTGCCCAGCTCTTTTTAATAAAGCACTATTAACCCCTCTACAATATCATTTCTATTTTATGACTTTTGTCCCCTCTCGCGTCGCTATCCAAGGCTGTCTAACCCACATTGAAATAATTAACTCAAGTAATTATTGTGTCTAGTTCATGACACGCCACTGAATTGTATGAACAGAGCCCAATGCACACTGTGCAGCTCTATGCTCTGGTGCCACGCACTGGACTGTTTGTACAAAGCACAGGGCACACTATTCATCTCTGTGCTATGGTGTCAATTAACTGGACTGTATGTACAAAGCACAGTGCACACTGTGCAGCTCTGTGCTTTGGTGCCAGGAAACTGGACTGTATATACACAGCGCAGTGCAAACTGCGAAGCTCTGTGCTATGGTGTTACGCAACTGGACTCTATGTACAAAGGACAGTGCACACTGTAAAGCTCTGAGCCATGGTGCCTCGCAATTGGACGGTCTGGACAAAGCGCAGTGTACACTGTTAAGCTCTTTGCTCTGGTGCCACGCAACTGGACTGTTTCTACAATGCGCAGTGTACACTGTGCACCTCTGTGCTCTTGTGCCACGCAACTGGACTATTTGTTCAAAGCGCAGTGCACACTGTGAAGATCTGTGCTCTGGTGCCACGCAACTGTACTGATTGTACAAGGCGCAGGGCACATTGTGAAGCTCTGTGCTCTGGTGGCACGCAACTGGACTGTATGTACAAAGCGCAGTTTACACTGTGCTCCTTTGTGCTATGGTGTCACGCAACTGGACTGTAAGTACAAAGCGCAGTGCACACTGTGCTCCTTTGTGCTATGGTCTCACGCAACTGGACTGTTTGTACAAAGCGCAGTGTACACTGTGAAGCTCTGTGCTCTGGTACCACGTAACTGGACTGTTTGTACAAAGCTCAGTTCACACTGTGCAATTCTGGGCTATTGTGTCACGCAAATGAACGGTATGTACACAGCACAGTGTACACTCTGAATCTCAGTGCTTTGGAGCCACGCAACTGGACTGTTTATACAATGCGCAGTGTACACTGTGCACCTCTGTGCTATGGTGCCACGCAACTGGACTGTATGTACAAAGCGCAGTGCACAATGTGCACCTCTGTGCTCTGGTGCCACGCAACAGATCCGTATGTAAAAAGCGCAGTGTACACTGTGCAGCTCTGTGCTCCGGTGCCATACAACTGGACTGTATGTACAAAGCGCAGTGCACACTTTGCACCTCTGCGCTCTGGTGCCTCGAAACTGGACTCTATGTACAAAGCGCAGTGCACACTGAGCAGCTCTGTGCCATGGTGTCACGCAACTGGACTGTTTGTACAAAGCGCAGAGTACACTGTGCACCTCTGTGCTCTTGTGCCACGCAACTGGACTCTTTGTTCAAAACGCAGTGCACACTGAGATGCTCAGTTCTCTGGTGCCACGCAACTGGACTGTATGTACAAAGCGCAGTATAAACTGTGAAGCTCTGTGCTCTGGTGCCACGTAACTGGACTGATTGTACAATGCGCCGTGTACACTCTGCTGCTCTCTGATATGGTTTCACGCAACTGGATTGTTTGTACAAAGCGCAGTGTACACTGTGAAGCTCTGTGCTCCGGTGCCACTTAACTGGACTGTTTGTACAAAGGACAGTGCACACTGTGCAACTCTATGCTCTGGTGGCACGCAACTGGATTTTATGTACAAAGCACAGTGTACACTCTGAATCTCAGTGCTCTGGTGCCACGCAACTGGACTGTATGTACAAAGCGCAGTGCACAATGTGCACCTCTGTGCTCTGGTGCCACGCAACTGGACTGTATGTAAAAAGCGCATTGCACTCTGTGCTCCTCTGTGCAATGGTGTCACGCAACTGGACTGTAAGTACAAAGCGCAGTGTACACTCTGCAGCTCTGTTTTCTGGTGCCGCGTAACTGGACTGTATGTACAATGCGCAGTGCACACTGTGTTCCTCTGTGCTATGGTGTCACGCAACTGGACTGTAAGTACAAAGCGCTGTATACACTGTGAAGCTCTGTGCTCCGGTGCCACGCAACTGGACTGTTTGTAAAAAGCGCAGTGTACACTGTGCTCCTTTGTGCTATGGTGTCACAGTAGGATATAAAGGGCGGTTCTGGCACAGGGGCTAATGGGCAAGATGGCCGCCAGTGCAACCAGCCCTATGTTATTCTTATGGAGGGGACAGTCAGAGCTGGCACAGGGGCTATTGGGCAAAATGGCCGCCACGCTCTGAGACCGTCAATGACGTCACAGAGAGAGGTCGGCCATGTAGTTTCCAAATGGAATATTTATTATTATTATTATTATTATTATTAGGTAATTATTAATTGATCATGTATAATCAAGACCAGCCTTATATTGTCCACCTCTTGGTGTAGTGGCTAGAATTCTTGGAGGTCATTCCTGAGGTTCGAATCCCGGCTCTGCCAAGAAATTTAATTTCTGGTCTCATGAGTGGAACGGGGTACACTCAGCCTTGTGAGGCAAAACTGACAGGATCTGGCTTTTGATTCATACCTCAACCATTCTGCCTAACCCAACTTCACCTAACCTAACGTAACCTACCTAATTTAAAATTGCAAGCGAAAAAAAATTAGCAAAAAGTGAGAGCAAATGTGAGAGCACAAATAATAAACTTAGTTATAACCTAACCACACCTAACCTAAACTAACTTAACCTAACCTAACCTAACCCAACTTAACCTAACCTAACCTAACCTAACTTCAAAGTGCAAGCAAAAAAAGTGAGAGCAAAAATTATAATGAAAAAATTAAGAGCAAATGTAAGAACACAAATAATAAACTTAGTTATAACCTACCCTAACCTAACCTAACCTAACCTAACCAAGCATTTCCTCACTTAATTTCACCTAACCTAACTTCAAAGTAAGTGCAAATATAAGAGCAAAAAGTGACAGCAAAAAGTGAGATCAAATAGTGTATGCAAAAAGTAAGAGCAAATGAGAGAGCACAAATAATAAACTTAGTTATAACCTAACCTAACCTAACCTAACCCCAGAAACCTCATTTTAAGATTTTAGATTTTACATTTTAACATTTTACATTTTAACATTATAGATTTTTGATTTTTTCATTTTACTTTTTTTAGATTTCACTTTTTTGATTTTTTGTATTTCAGTTTTAATTTTTTTTGATTTTACATTTTAAATTTAATATTTTTTGATTTTAGATTTTACAATTTCCATTTTCCGTAAAGAGTCACTTACCTAACCTCACTAAACCTAACTTTACCAAACCTAACTTAAGCTAATCCAAAGGGCTAATGCACATACACAAAGTATATAAGGACACATGCAACTCTCCTTATGCTAGTCTTATTGGCTACTGTACAACATGATCACTACCCAACCGTTTTTTTTTTCATTTTGTTGTTTACTCATTTGTCAATTTTCCAATTTCCCATTTTCAGTTTTTTTAAATGTCAGTTTTAAGTTTTTTTAATTTCATAATATGGAAACATGGATTTTGCATTTTGTTGTTTACACATTTGTCAATTTTCCAATTTCCCATTTTCATTTTTTTTAAATGTCAATTTAAAGTTTTTCAATTTCATGATATGGAAACATGGATTTTGCATTTTGTTGTTTACACATTTGTCAATTTACCAAATTCCCATTTACAGTTTTTAAAATTTTAGTTCAATGTTTTTTCTATTTTGTCAATATGGAAACATGGATTTTCCAATTCGTGTTTTACATGTTCATTTTGCATTAGGAGTGGAGAGAGGTGGGTAGTAATTAAAAATGTACAAGCAGTGCCCATACAATATTTTTTATTTGAAATACATGTACACTATTTACACTTAAATACATTTTTATATATAGTCTATTTTTTGTTATAAATTGTACAGTTGTTTTTATTTTGTTTTCTATTTTATTTATTTTTGATTATGAATACTATTTTTTTATTTTTGTAGTGCTATTGTTTTATTTCCTAAATTGTTTTGTTTTATGTATTTGCTAGTTGCAGGCAGAAGATTTAGATATTCATAACTTAACTCTTTAAGCATGGTTAATGATTGAGTAATGACCATAGGCATGTGTACCTATACCATCAGCATCAATCACTCTTTTATCATCACCAGGACACAAAGCAATTTTGTTTAGTCTTATAGATGATATGTCATGTTGTTTAGAAGCGATAATGTTCATGGGTATTCTTTTTACATTGTTTTTCATGACACAATCCTTATAATCTTGAAAGCTTATACAATTTTTGACAACACCTCTGCTAATACCTTTAATCTTTTTGATTTCTTTACCATTTATGTCTAAAGCATACATTTTAGCTCTAAGTCCAACAAATGCTTTTATAATTTGTCCACAAGCCTCGTCTTTAAATTTCCCCAACGTTTTCTTGTTTGATGTAGAGTAACATATGTGATTAGTAGGATAATCTGATGTGTCCAGGTGTTGTAGGAAATCCAACTTGTCTTGATATACATCTGGGGTGTTAACCAAATATATGAACGAGTCAGTATCCATATACATGAGTTTAAGATTGTCCATGCCATAATAAGGTAGCAGGACATCATAGTGGTGGGAATACATGAGAGTTTTTGAAATATCCAGTATACACATTCCAATATATATAGGCTTATTGAATACAATGTTACGTTTAGCCATGTGGAAAGCAGCTAGGTTAGGGCCATAAATTGTTCTGTCGATAAATGTCGGCTTTGCTATTAGCTTTTCTGCCTTTTTGCTGTCAGTCACAAGACGTATGTCTATTCTTTTACGGATATTTTCCATTGTTTTCCCAAAAATGGCATTGTTGAATAATTTGTACAGATTTTTCTCAAAATCATTTTTGGCTTGTTTTCGAAGGTTGTTATTAAAATCAACGTATGCCTTTAACCAAGGTCTTTGTTTAAACTTTAACACACGATGAATTTTTATCAATTTTATTCCATGATCTAAAGCCTGTTTTAATGCCATGTAGTGAACAACATATCGCCTTCGATTTCCAAGATGAGGAATTAGTTTTTTCAGAGACGAATCCTTAGGTTGTGTACACTCTGGTAGGAAAGGTAAATCGTTGTGTAGATCATGAAGGTCAGATGGGTAATCAACATCAACGTCTAGAATGTATCCCACAGGATCGTCTTTCTTTAGTTTTTCTAGATCAACAGTATCTGGAGAAACCCACTGAAATCCACCATAAGGAAGGGAGTGGCACATAGCCCACCCGTATTGGTTGTTGGCATCATCATAGGTAATAAACTGCGATGGTTTCTCAGAATCATAGGTTTCCATGTATTTATTGTTAGCTTCAGCATACCGATGAGACACCTGGCATATGCCTCCACGTATTCCAGACTCGATTAAAAGAATCTGATCGTAATCCTGTAGCAATTCCAGTTCAATGCCTGTGTAAAGGAGCATTGCCTCGAAACTTAAACCAGGCGAAGTAAAGAAGTGTGCAGCATCCACTCGGTGTGTTTCTAGTGTTTTGTTTCTAAACGTTTCAAAGCTGTCTGCAAGAAGGAGTACATCTGATGTTAGGTAGAGGTCACTATATTCCCCTAGAGTTTTAATGTTGAACTGATTCCAGACATTTTTGGCATGTTCATAGTCTTCTTGACTAACATTTTCTTGACTTAATTTGTTAAAGAATGCCTCTTTTGGAGGTAAACACGTTTCACTTAACTTTTCCCATGAGTCAATGTAGTCATAACAAAATACCCCTTTACGAGTCATGAGCATTGCATTTTCTTTTCCAAAGTACTTGTCTGTTTCAGGGTATAATGTTAAGTTGGAAACTAAGTTTTCCAAACTACTCGGCATTAACCGAAACGTATCCACAAATCTAAGCTTAACATTTCCTACATATTTGGTAAAGGAAATGTACTTTTCTTTGGAGTTAGCGATAACATCCACTCTCTCAGTAGTACACCCCAATTGCTTTACAATGAAATTTGCGTCGTAGCCACTCATATTATGTAGAAACACAGGAACGGGGTTTCGTGTTTTACACCTCAAATTACAGTTATTGTGAGCACTTCCACGGTATTCCCCTGTAATATGGCAGTGGTCTCGAACTTTCCAGTCCTGTTGGGTAAATGGTTTTTGACACAAATAACAGGTTTCAGAACATTGGAACTCTGCTTCTTGAGCCTGAGTTAAGGCCTTTGGAACATTTAAGCTGTAAAGGCGATCAATTTCATTAGCTATTGAGATCAAACAGTCCATAAACTTTTCTGCAGCGTCAGGCCCACGATAAATAACAGGTTGGCTTGAAAGATTTGTCTTTATGTGTTCCACAGCAGGTGAGGGTTTAACGTATATACCAAAGCTCATAGGAACATGACTCTGGTATGGCACTGTATAACTTGCCTCAGGATTAGGTAGACATGTTTGATAGGGTAAGAGTATACTTTCAAAATCTGCATAGATAACGTAAGGTATTCTCAGCATTTTTTCAACATTTAAGAATTTGACAATGGGGTTTTTAATAGGCATTTCAACCCTAGCAATGTCATGCTGGACACACAAAGCTCTATGTTCTTTCATTTTTTCCATTCCTTGTTGTCCATATCGATTATCAAAGTGTGTAAAACACCGTTTACACGTATATATTTTATGTTCATGGCGGGTAATCTGATGTCTTACTAGTTTATCAAAATCTTTGATAAAGACGTAGTGGTTCTGGCCGGATGATGAACTTAGCAAAAGGAGGTCGCGATGGTCTTGCAGCTCTTGATCCACAACCTTCAGAGGGAACAATTTCTTGTCTTGTTCCAATCCAAATACATTAATGGATATATCGTTGGCTTTTTCAAATTTGGGAATGTCAGCTAGCGATGTAGGAAACGATATTACAGAAAAATCATACTTGTTTTCCAGGTCCTTGTATTTACTAATGCGATGAGCATTCTTTTTAACCAGTTTTGCTAAAATGGCATACATAAAACACTTTTCATTTTTCAAGTTTTCAGGATTAATGCAGGCTTTTCTTGCTTGTATAGCTGCTGGTAATGGAATATATGTGCTTCCACGCAAGGGATTGTACTTATTTATTTTCAATCGTACTCCTTCCACTGCTAACAAAGCCCAATTACTGCCTTTTAGCTCAGATTCTTCCATTTCCGTAGTTAACTTTGTAAATTGTGTTTCCAAGAAACTACTTAAGTCCGTTTCCAAAAATAGGGCCTGATTTCGTGTTTTAAAAGCACGATCTGTAATGTCATTGGTAGATGTATGAATGAATCTACATTCAGCCACAAGATTAACTTTTATCGACTTGTGCATTGCTAGTTCTTTCTGCATAGCTTGTATTATTTGCTGTTTGGACTCTTTAAGGTATGAATTTAAATCCTTGCACGTATCGCAACGAATGAAATAGGATTTAAGTCGACCTTCAAAAGATGTCTCATATTCAATAAGTCCATTTTTGTCAGGGACCAATGACAGTAGGTAATGTTTTGTAGGCTCTGCTTTTTGTCTTTTAGCTGCCGACACAACATTACAACATTCTTCATGACGACGTCCATTGTAGGCATTGTTGAATGTACTACCACAGGTCTTGCACTCATGAAATTCACCACACGATACTTCATGTCGCTTCCTATGATAGTCTCGAAGAAAAGTCTTTCCACACTCTTTACACATATAGCTAGGAATGGCTTCTTCCATTATGAATGTTGATTTCTGCAAACAGCTGCTTACTGCGTATCACAGGGCTAGAGGCTGGTCAGTGAGACGGTCTTTCACGATGTGAACACCGTGATAGGTAGTAGTCAACTGGTGATATTCTTGTGAAGGGTCCTCTAATATACCCCTAGTCTAGACCAACAGCTCTTTACAGCGTATGACAAGGCTGTATACTGGATAGTGAGACGGTCTTTCACGATGTGAACACTGTAACAAGTAGTAGTCAACTGATTATATACTTGCTAAGGGTTCTCTAATATACAATAGTCAAGACCAACAGCTACTTACTGTGTAGTACAAGGCTGTACAATAGTTGTTTTGACAGTCTTTCACGATGTGGTCACTGTGAATGGTGGTAGTCAACTGATGATATTCTTGATAAGGGTCCTCTAATGTACCCCTGGTTAAGGGTAACAGCTGTTCACTGCTTATGACAAGGCTAAAGACTGGTTGCTTCAACGGTCTTTCATAATGTAAACACTGTGACAGGTAGTAGTCAACTGAAAATATTCTTATGGCCTACTCAAGGATATCAGGTACTTACTGCATATCAAAAGGCTGTACACTCATGTGTGTTAGGCACTCTTTCTTGCAAAGGTCCCCAATATTCCCTACACAAGGCTATACATGTTAGTTCTAAACACTTAGTGGTTAATTGTATATTCAATTTTTGTACAAAGCTTATACAAGCACGTTTTTATGAGGTAAAACTTTGTTAAATAGCTGCATGCGACACGCAAAGTATGTTTCCGCTATCTAGCAGTGACTATGAGAACTACTTGAACGACCAGCATGCTACCTAGCGCTCTATTTCAATACTCGCTCACTGAACGAACAGCATGCTATCTAGCGGTCGATATCAATACTCACTCAACTACCAGCCTACTACCTATCGGTCAATATAACAACTCACTCAACTACCAACATGCTACATGGCTTTTTTGGTCAGTTTTTTTGTTGGCTTTTTTTTTGGTCAGTTTCTGTTGGCTTATGTTGGCTTTTATTGGCTTTTGTTGGCTTTTATTGGCTTTTGTTGGCTTTTTGTTGGCTTTTTGTTGGCTTTTGTATTAGCTCTTTTATATTTGCTCTTGCTTGTGGGGGCTTATTTGGTCTTGGAAAGTATGTCAGTCCTTTTTTTATGGCTGTAAAATGCTTACAGCCATGTTTGTAAGCAGCAACAACAACAACAACACACAAAATTCCAAAAAAAAATCGAAAGTACTCTAAGTTTTATCAATGACTCTCAACTCTTACACTTACCTCTATCCCATGCATAGTCAAAAATTAGTGTATTTTTCAAATTTTTCAAAAAATATCTGGAAAGTAGGCTATATCATTAAACTAAAAATCCTGAAAAGACATATATTAACTCCAACACCTACTTCTATACCACTCTCAGTCCAAAAATAGTGTATTTTTCAAATTTTCCAAAACATATTTCCAAAATGGGTTATATTTCCGAAATTAAAAAGTTAACAAAAATGTTTGTTTGACATAAATGAATGGCCTTTGTCTCCTCTACCACTGTACCAAGTCCCAGGTCTCCAGGACAAAAAAATAAAATTTTTAAAATGGGTTTTATTTCCAAAATTAGGAATTTTACAAACACATTTTTCTGACGTAAATCAATGGTCATTACCCCCTCTACCCCCACACTAAGTCACATGTCTCTAGGACAACAAAAATAAAATTTTGAAAATGGGCTTATATTTCCAAAATTAAGAATTTTACAAAAACGTTTGTCTGACGTAAATCAATGGTCCCTACCCCCTCTATTCCAACACCAAGTCTCAGGTCTCTAGGTCAACAAAAATAAAATTTGGAAAAAATGGTCACTATTTTGGAAACTAGGAATTCTACAAAAAAGTTTGTTTAACATAAATGAAAGGTCTCTATCCCTTCCACCAGTAAACCAAGTTCCAGGTCCGTATGACAAAAATGAAAAAGTTCAACTGGGAAAGTAGGCGATTTTTCATATAACCAAAAATGATAGAACGTTGTGCCATGGCTCAAACGAATGGTCTTTATGACCTTTATTTTTTGTAATAATACGTTTTTACTTTTTATGTTTTTTTTTAAAACACTCGAATTTTGAAAATCATATATTTTGGAAACTAGGAACTCTACAAAAACGTTTATTTGGCATAAATGAAAGGTCCCTATGCCCTCTACCCCCAAAATAAATTTCAAGTCGCTAGAATGAAAAATAACAGTAGTGGAGTGGTGGTGCTTCTAACGAGTGTCATGGCCGTCGCGTGGACTATGCAGATTTTGAAAGTATACTCTTACCCTATCAAACATGTCTACCTAATCCTGAGGCAAGTTATACAGTGCCATACCAGAGTCATGTTCCTATGAGCTTTGGTATATACGTTAAACCCTCACCTGCTGTGGAACACATAAAGACAAATCTTTCAAGCCAACCTGTTATTTATCGTGGGCCTGACGCTGCAGAAAAGTTTATGGACTGTTTGATCTCAATAGCTAATGAAATTGATCGCCTTTACAGCTTAAATGTTCCAAAGGCCTTAACTCAGGCTCAAGAAGCAGAGTTCCAATGTTCTGAAACCTGTTATTTGTGTCAAAAACCATTTACCCAACAGGACTGGAAAGTTCGAGACCACTGCCATATTACAGGGGAATACCGTGGAAGTGCTCACAATAACTGTAATTTGAGGTGTAAAACACGAAACCCCGTTCCTGTGTTTCTACATAATATGAGTGGCTACGACGCAAATTTCATTGTAAAGCAATTGGGGTGTACTACTGAGAGAGTGGATGTTATCGCTAACTCCAAAGAAAAGTACATTTCCTTTACCAAATATGTAGGAAATGTTAAGCTTAGATTTGTGGATACGTTTCGGTTAATGCCGAGTAGTTTGGAAAACTTAGTTTCCAACTTAACATTATACCCTGAAACAGACAAGTACTTTGGAAAAGAAAATGCAATGCTCATGACTCGTAAAGGGGTATTTTGTTATGACTACATTGACTCATGGGAAAAGTTAAGTGAAACGTGTTTACCTCCAAAAGAGGCATTCTTTAACAAATTAAGTCAAGAAAATGTTAGTCAAGAAGACTATGAACATGCCAAAAATGTCTGGAATCAGTTCAACATTAAAACTCTAGGGGAATATAGTGACCTCTACCTAACATCAGATGTACTCCTTCTTGCAGACAGCTTTGAAACGTTTAGAAACAAAACACTAGAAACACACCGAGTGGATGCTGCACACTTCTTTACTTCGCCTGGTTTAAGTTTCGAGGCAATGCTCCTTTACACAGGCATTGAACTGGAATTGCTACAGGATTACGATCAGATTCTTTTAATCGAGTCTGGAATACGTGGAGGCATATGCCAGGTGTCTCATCGGTATGCTGAAGCTAACAATAAATACATGGAAACCTATGATTCTGAGAAACCATCGCAGTTTATTACCTATGATGATGCCAACAACCAATACGGGTGGGCTATGTGCCACTCCCTTCCTTATGGTGGATTTCAGTGGGTTTCTCCAGATACTGTTGATCTAGAAAAACTAAAGAAAGACGATCCTGTGGGATACATTCTAGACGTTGATGTTGATTACCCATCTGACCTTCATGATCTACACAACGATTTACCTTTCCTACCAGAGTGTACACAACCTAAGGATTCGTCTCTGAAAAAACTAATTCCTCATCTTGGAAATCGAAGGCGATATGTTGTTCACTACATGGCATTAAAACAGGCTTTAGATCATGGAATAAAATTGATAAAAATTCATCGTGTGTTAAAGTTTAAACAAAGACCTTGGTTAAAGGCATACGTTGATTTTAATAACAACCTTCGAAAACAAGCCAAAAATGATTTTGAGAAAAATCTGTACAAATTATTCAACAATGCCATTTTTGGGAAAACAATGGAAAATATCCGTAAAAGAATAGACATACGTCTTGTGACTGACAGCAAAAAGGCAGAAAAGCTAATAGCAAAGCCGACATTTATCGACAGAACAATTTATGGCCCTAACCTAGCTGCTTTCCACATGGCTAAACGTAACATTGTATTCAATAAGCCTATATATATTAGAATGTGTATACTGGATATTTCAAAAACTCTCATGTATTCCCACCACTATGATGTCCTGCTACCTTATTATGGCATGGACAATCTTAAACTCATGTATATGGATACTGACTCGTTCATATATTTGGTTAACACCCCAGATGTATATCAAGACAAGTTGGATTTCCTACAACACCTGGACACATCAGATTATCCTACTAATCACATATGTTACTCTACATCAAACAAGAAAACGTTGGGGAAATTTAAAGACGAGGCTTGTGGACAAATTATAAAAGCATTTGTTGGACTTAGAGCTAAAATGTATGCTTTAGACATAAATGGTAAAGAAATCAAAAAGATTAAAGGTATTAGCAGAGGTGTTGTCAAAAATTGTATAAGCTTTCAAGATTATAAGGATTGTGTCATGAAAAACAATGTAAAAAGAATACCCATGAACATTATCGCTTCTAAACAACATGACATATCATCTATAAGACTAAACAAAATTGCTTTGTGTCCTGGTGATGATAAAAGAGTGATTGATGCTGATGGTATAGGTACACATGCCTATGGTCATTACTCAATCATTAACCATGCTTAAAGAGTTAAGTTATGAATATCTAAATCTTCTGCCTGCAACTAGCAAATACATAAAACAAAACAATTTAGGAAATAAAACAATAGCACTACAAAAATAAAAAAATAGTATTCATAATCAAAAATAAATAAAATAGAAAACAAAATAAAAACAACTGTACAATTTATAACAAAAAATAGACTATATATAAAAATGTATTTAAGTGTAAATAGTGTACATGTATTTCAAATAAAAAATATTGTATGGGCACTGCTTGTACATTTTTAATTACTACCCACCTCTCTCCACTCCTAATGCAAAATGAACATGTAAAACACGAATTGGAAAATCCATGTTTCCATATTGACAAAATAGAAAAAACATTGAACTAAAATTTTAAAAACTGTAAATGGGAATTTGGTAAATTGACAAATGTGTAAACAACAAAATGCAAAATCCATGTTTCCATATCATGAAATTGAAAAACTTTAAATTGACATTTTAAAAAAATGAAAATGGGAAATTGGAAAATTGACAAATGTGTAAACAACAAAATGCAAAATCCATGTTTCCATATTATGAAATTAAAAAAACTTAAAACTGACATTTAAAAAAACTGAAAATGGGAAATTGGAAAATTGACAAATGAGTAAACAACAAAATGAAAAAAAACGGTTGGGTAGTGATCATGTTGTACAGTAGCCAATAAGACTAGCATAAGGAGAGTTGCATGTGTCCTTATATACTTTGTGTATGTGCATTAGCCCTTTGGATTAGCTTAAGTTAGGTTTGGTAAAGTTAGGTTTAGTGAGGTTAGGTAAGTGACTCTTTTCGGAAAATGGAAAATGTAAAATCTAAAATCAAAAAATATTAAATTTAAAATGTAAAATCAAAAAAAATTAAAACTGAAATACAAAAAATCAAAAAAGTGAAATCTAAAAAAGTAAAATGAAAAAATCAAAAATCTATAATGTTAAAATGTAAAATGTTAAAATGTAAAATCTAAAATCTTAAAATGAGGTTTCTGGGGTTAGGTTAGGTTAGGTTAGGTTATAACTAAGTTTATTATTTGTGCTCTCTCATTTGCTCTTACTTTTTGCATACACTATTTGATCTCACTTTTTGCTGTCACTTTTTGCTCTTATATTTGCACTTACTTTGAAGTTAGGTTAGGTGAAATTAAGTGAGGAAATGCTTGGTTAGGTTAGGTTAGGTTAGGTTAGGGTAGGTTATAACTAAGTTTATTATTTGTGTTCTTACATTTGCTCTTAATTTTTTCATTACAATTTTTGCTCTCACTTTTTTTGCTTGCACTTTGAAGTTAGGTTAGGTTAGGTTAGGTTAAGTTGGGTTAGGTTAGGTTAGGTTAAGTTAGTTTAGGTTAGGTTAGGTTAGGTTAGGTTAGGTGTGGTTAGGTTATAACTAAGTTTATTATTTGTGCTCTCACATTTGCTCTCACTTTTTGCTAATTTTTTTTCGCTTGCAATTTTAAATTAGGTAGGTTACGTTAGGTTAGGTTAGGATAGGTTAGGTGAGGTTAGGTTAGGTGAAGTTAGGTTAGGTTATAACTTAGGTTATTATGTGTGCTCTCACATTTGCTCTCATATTTGCTCTGACTTTGAAGTTAGGTTAGGTTAGGTTAGGTTAGGTTAGGTTAGGTGAAGTTGGGTTAGGCAGAATGGTTGAGGTATGAATCAAAAGCCAGATCCTGTCAGTTTTGCCTCACAAGGCTGAGTGTACCCCGTTCCACTCATGAGACCAGAAATTAAATTTCTTGGCAGAGCCGGGATTCGAACCTCAGGAATGACCTCCAAGAATTCTAGCCACTACACCAAGAGGTGGACAATATAAGGCTGGTCTTGATTATACATGATCAATTAATAATTACCTAATAATAATAATAATAATAATAATAATAATAAATATTCCATTTGGCAACTACATGGCCGACCTCTCTCTGTGACGTCATTGACGGTCTCAGAGCGTGGCGGCCATTTTGCCCAATAGCCCCTGTGCCAGCTCTGACTGTCCCCTCCATAAGAATAACATAGGGCTGGTTGAACTGGCGGCCACCTTGCCCATTAGCCCCTGTGCCAGAACCGCCCTTTATATCCTACTTGTCACGCAACTGGACTGTATGTACAAAACACAGTGCCCACTGTGCAGCTCTGTGCTATGGTGTCAAGCAACTGGACTGTATGTACATAGCACAGTGCACACTGTGAAGCTCTGTGCTCTGGAGTCACGCAACTGGACTGTATGTCAAAAGCACAGTGCACACTGTGCAGCCCTGTGCTCTGGTGTCACGCAACTGGAATGTATGTACGTTGCACAGTGCACACTCTGCAGCTCTGTGTTCTGGAGTCATACAACTGGAATGTATGTACAAAGCACAGTGCACACTGTGCAGCTCTGTGCTCTGGTGTAACGCAACTGGACTGTATGTACATAGCACAGTGCACACTATGCAGCTCTGTGCTCTGGAGTCATGCAACTGGATTGTATGTACAAAGCGCTGTGTACACTGTGAAGCTCTGTGCTCTTGTGCCAAGCAACTGGACTCTATGTACAAAGCACAGTGCACACTGTGAAGCTCTGTGCTATGGAGCCTCGCAACTGGACTGTTTGTACAAAGCGCAGTGTACACTTTGCACCTCTGAGCTCTTGTGCCACGCAACTGGACTATTTGTTCTAAGCGCAGTGCACACTGTGAAGCTCTGTGCTCTGGTGGCACGCAACTGGACTGTATGTACAAAGCGCAGTGTACACTCTGCAGCTCTGTGCTCAGGTGCCACGCAACTGGACTGTATGTACAAAGCGCAGTGCGCACTGTGCTCCTCTGTGCTATGGTGTCACGCAACTGGACTGTAAGTACAATGCGCAGTGTACACTGTGAAGCTCTGTGCTATGGTCTCACGCAACTGGTCTGTAAGTACAAAGCGCAGTATACACTGTGAAGCTCTGTGCTCTGGTGCCACGTAACTGGACTGATTGTACAATGCGCCGTGTACACTCTGCAGCTCTCTGATATGGTCTCACGCAACTGGACTGTTTGTAAAATGCGCAGTGTACACTGTGAAGCTCTGTGCTCCGGAGCCACGTAACTGGACTGTTTTTACAAAGCACAGTGCACACTGTGCAACTCTGTGCTCTGGTGCCACACAACTGGACTGTGTATACAATGCGCAGTGTACACTGTGCACCTCTGTGCTATGGTGCCAGGCAACTGGAATGTATGTACAAAGCGCAGTGCACCATGTTCACCTATGTGCTCTGGTGCCACGCAACTGGACTGTATGTACAAAGCGCATTGCACTCTGTGCTCCTCTGTGCAATGGTGTCACGCAACTGGACTGTAAGTACAAAGCGCAGTGTACACTCTGCAGCTCTGTTTTCTGGTGCCGCGTAACTGGACTGTATGTACAATGCGCAGTGCACACTGTGCTCCTCTGTGCTATGGTGTCACGCAACTGGACTGTAAGTACAAAGCGCAGTATACACGTTGAATCTCTGTGCTCCGGTGCCACGCAACTGGACTGTTTGTAAAAAGCGCAGTGTACACTGTGCTCCTTTGTGTTATGGTGTCACGCAACTGGACTGTAAGTACAAAGCGCAGTGCACACTGGCAGCTCTGTGCTCTGGTGCCCCGCAACTGGACTGTTTGTACAATGCGCAGTGTACATTGTGCAGCTCAGTGCTCTGGTGTCACGCAACTGGACTGTATGTGCAAAGCGCAGTGTGCACTGTGCAGTTCTCTGCTTTGGTGTCAAGAAACTGGACTGTATGTACAATGTGCAGTGTACACTGTGCAGCTCTGTGCTCGGGTGCTACGCTACTGGACTGTATGTACAAAACACAGTGCCCACTGTGCAGCTCTGTGCTATGGTGTCAAGCAACTGGACTGTATGTAAATAGCACAGTGCACACTGTGAAGCTCTGTGCTCTGGAGTCACGCAACTGGACTGTATGTCAAAAGCACAGTGCATACTGTGCAGCCCTGTGCTCTGGTGTCACGCAACTGGAATGTATGTACGTTGCACAGTGCACACTCTGCAGCTCTGTGTTCTGGAGTCATGCAACTGGAATGTATGTACAAAGCACAGTGCACACTGTGCAGCTCTGTGCTCTGGTGTAACGCAACTGGACTGTATGTACATAGCACAGTGCACACTATGCAGCTCTGTGCTCTGGAGTCATGCAACTGGATTGTATGTACAAAGCGCTGTGTACACTGTGAAGCTCTGTGCTCTTGTGCCTAGCAACTGGACTCTATGTACAAAGCACAGTGCACACTGTGAAGCTCTGTGCTATGGAGCCTCGCAACTGGACTGTTTGTACAAAGCGCAGTATACACTGTGCACCTCTGAGCTCTTGTGCCACGCAACTGGACTATTTGTTAAAAGCGCAGTGCACACTGTGAAGCTCTGTGCTCTGGTGGCACGCAACTGGACTGTATGTACAAAGCGCAGTGTACACTCTGCAGCTTTGTGCTCAGGTGTCACGCAACTGGACTGTATGTACAAAGCGCATTGCACTCTGTGCTCCTCTGTGCAATGGTGTCACGCAACTGGACTGTAAGTACAAAGCGCAGTGTACACTCTGCAGCTCTGTTTTCTGGTGCCGCGTAACTGGACTGTATGTACAATGCGCAGTGCACACTGTGCTCCTCTGTGCTATGGTGTCACGCAACTGGACTGTAAGTACAAAGCGCAGTATACACTGTGAAGCTCTGTGCTCCGGTGCCACTCAACTGGACTGTTTGTAAAAAGCGCAGTGTACACTGTGCTCCTTTGTGCTATGGTGTCACGCAACTGGACTGTAAGTACAAAGGGCAGTGCACACTGTGCAGCTCTGTGCTCTGGTGCTCCGCAACTGGACTGTTTGTACAATGCGCAGTGTACATTGTGCAGCTCAGTGCTCTGGTGTCACGCAACTGGACTGTATGTGCAAAGCGCAGTGTGCACTGTGCAGTTCTCTGCTTTGGTGTCAAGAAACTGGACTGTATGTACAATGTGCAGTGTACACTGTGCAGCTCTGTGCTCGGGTGCTACGCTACTGGACTGTATGTACAAAACACAGTGCCCTCTGTGCAGCTCTGTGCTATGGTGTCAAGCAACTGGACTGTATGTACATAGCACAGTGCACACTGTGAAGCTCTGTGCTCTGGAGTCACGCAACTGGACTGTATGTCAAAAGCACAGTGCACACTGTGCAGCCCTGTGCTCTGGTGTCACGCAACTGGAATGTATGTACGTTGCACAGTGCACACTCTGCAGCTCTGTGTTCTGGAGTCATGCAACTGGAATGTATGTACAAAGCACAGTGCACACTGTGCAGCTCTGTGCTCTGGTGTAACGCAACTGGACTGTATGTACATAGCACAGTGCACACTATGCAGCTCTGTGCTCTGGAGTCATGCAACTGGATTGTATGTACAAAGCGCTGTGTACACTGTGAAGCTCTGTGCTCTTGTGCCAAGCAACTGGACTCTATGTACAAAGCACAGTGCACACTGTGAAGCTCTGTGCTATGGAGCCTCGCAACTGGACTGTTTGTACAAAGCGCAGTGTACACTGTGCACCTCTGAGCTCTTGTGCCACGCAACTGGACTATTTGTTCAAAGCGCAGTGCACACTGTGAAGCTCTGTGCTCTGGTGCCACGTAACTGGACTGATTGTACAATGCGCCGTGTACACTCTGCAGCTCTCTGATATGGTCTCACGCAACTGGACTGTTTGTAAAATGCGCAGTGTACACTGTGAAGCTCTGTGCTCCGGAGCCACGTAACTGGACTGTTTTTACAAAGCACAGTGCACACTGTGCAACTCTGTGCTCTGGTGCCACACAACTGGACTGTGTATACAATGCGCAGTGTACACTGTGCACCTCTGTGCTACGGTGCCAGGCAACTGGAATGTATGTACAAAGCGCAGTGCACCATGTGCACCTATGTGCTCTGGTGCCACGCAACTGGACTGTATGTACAAAGCGCATTGCACTCTGTGCTCCTCTGTGCAATGGTGTCACGCAACTGGACTGTAAGTACAAAGCGCAGTGTACAATCTGCAGCTCTGTTTACTGGTGCCACGCAACTGGACTGTATGTACAATGCGCAGTAAACACTGTGCTCCTCTCTGCTATGGTGTCACGCAACTGGACTGTAAGTATAAAGCGCAGTATACACTGTGGAGCTCTGTTCGCTGGTGCCACGCAACTGGACTGTTTGTAAAAAGCGCAGTGCACACTGTGCAGCTCTGTGCTCTGGTGCCCCGCAACTAGACTGTTTGTAAAATGCGCAGTGTACATTGTGCAGCTCAGTGCTCTGGAGTCACGCAACTGGACTGTATGTGCAAAGCGCAGTGTACTCTGTGCAGTTCTCTGCTTTGTTGTCAAGAAACTGGACTGTATGTACAATGCGCACTGTACAATGTGCAGCTCTGTGCTCTGGTGCTACGCTACTGGATTATATGTACTCAACACAGTGCCCACTGTGCAGCTCTGTGCTATGGTGTCACGCAACTGGACTGAATGTACAAAGCACAGTGCTCACTGTGCAGCTCTGTGCTCTGGTGTCACGCAACTGGACTATGTGTACAAAGCTCTGTGCACACTGTGACGCTCTCTGCTCTGGAGCCACGCAACTGGACTGCTTATAAAAAGCGCAGTACACTGTGCAGCTCTGTGCTCTGGTGTCACGCAACTTGACTATGTGTACAAAGCTCAGTGCACACTGTGCAGCTCCCTGCTCTGGTGTCACGCAACTGGACTATATGTAAAAAGCACAGTGCACACTTTGCAGCTCTGTGCTCTGTAGTCACGTAACTGGACTGTATGTAAAAAGCACAGTGCACACTTTGCAGCTCTGTGCTCTGGTGTCACGCAACTGGAATGTATGTACAAAGCGCTGGGTACACTGTGAAGCTCTGTGCTCTCGTGCCACGCAACTGGATCCTATGTACAAAGCACAGTGCACACTGTGAAGCTCTGTGCTATGGAGCCTCGCAACTGGACTGTTTGTAAAAAGCGCAGTGCACACTGTGCACCTCTGTGCTCTTGTGCCACGCAACTGGACTATTTGTTCAAAGCGCAGTGCACACTGTGAAGCTCTGTGCTCTGGTTCTACGCAACTGGACTGATTGTACAAGGCGCAGTGCACATTGTGAAGCTCTGTGCTCTGGTGGCACGCAACAGGACTGTATGTACAAAGCGCAGTGTACACTGTGCAGCTCTGTGCTCTGGTGCCACGTAACTGGACTGTATGTACAAAGCGCCGTGCACACTGTGCACCTCTGTGCACTGGTGCCACGTAACTGGACTGTTTGTACAAAGCGCAGTGCACACTGTGCTCCATTGGGCTATGGTGTCTCGCAACTGGACTGTAATTACAAAGCGCAGTGCACACTGTGCACCTCTGTGCTCTGGTGCCACGCTACTGGACTGTTTGTAGAAAGCGCAGTGCACACTGTGCTCCTTTGTGCTATGGTCTCACGCATCTGGTCTGTTTGTACAAAGCGCAGTGTACACTGTGATGCTCTGTGCTCTGATACCACGTAACGACGGTTTGTACAAAGCACAGTGCACGCTGTGCAACTCTGTGCTATGGTGTCACGCAACTGGACGGTATGTACACAGCACATTGTACATTCTGAATCACAGTGCTCTGGTGCCACGCAACTGGACTGTTTATACAATGCAAAATTTACACTGTGCACCTCTGTGCTATGGTGCCACGCAACTGGACTGTATGTACAAAGCGCAGTGCACAATGTGCCATTCTGTGCTCTGGTGGCACGCAACAGGACCGTATATAAAAAGCGCAGTGTACACTGTGCAGCTTTGTGCTCTGTTGCCATGCAACTGGACTGTCTGTACAAAGCGCAGTGCACACTTTGCACCTCTGTGCTATGGTGCCTCCCAACTGGACTCTATGTACAAAGAGCAGTGTGCACTGTGCAGCTCTGTGCCATGGTGTCACGCAACTGGACTGTTTGTACAAAGCTCAGTGTACACTGAGCACCTCTGTGCTCTTGTGCCACGCAACTGGACTTTTGTTCAAAGGGCAGTGCTCACTCAGATGCTCTGTGCTCTGGTGCCACGCAACTGGACTGATTGTACAATGCGCAGTGTACACTGTGCAGCTCTGTTCTCTGGTGCCAAGCAACTGGACTGTATGTACAAAGCTCAGTGCACAATGTGCTCCTCAATGCTATGGTATCACGCAACTGGACTGTAAGTGCAAAACGCATTGTACACTGTGCAGCTCTGATCTCTGGTGCCACGCAACTGGACTGTATGTACAAGGCGCAGTGCGCACTGTGCTACTCTGTGCTATGGTGTCACACAACTGGCCTGTAAGTAAAAAGCGCAGTGTACACTGTGAAGCTCTCTGCACTGGTGCCACGTAACTGGACTGTTTGTACAATGCGCCGTGTACAATCTGCAGCTCTGTGCAACGGTCTCACACAACTGGACTGTTTGTACAAAGCGCAGTGTACACTGTGATGCTCTGTGCTCTGTTGCCACGCAACTGGTCTGTTTGTACAAAGCGCAGTGTACACTGTGCAGCTCTGTGCTCTGGTGCCACGCAAATGGACTGTTTGTATAAAAGCGCAGTGTACACTCTGCAGCTCTGTGCTCTGGTGCCACGCAACTGGATTGTTTGTACAAAGCGCAGTGCACACTGTGCAGCTCTGTTCTCTGGTGCATCGCAACTGGACTGTTTGTACAATGCGCAGTGTACATTGTGCAGTTCTGTGCTATGGTGTCACGCAACTGGACTGTATGTGCAAAGCGCAGGGTACACTGTGCAGTTCTCTGCTTTCGTGTCACGCAACTGGACTGTATGTACAAAACACAGTGCCCACTGTGCAGCTCTATGCTATGGTGTCACGCAACTGGACTGTTTGTACAAAGCACATGTACACTGTGATGCTCTGTGTTCTGGTGCCACTTAACTGGACTGTTTGCACAAAGCACAGTGCACACTGTGCAGCTCTGTGCTCCGGTGCCACGCAACTGGACTGTTTTTAAAAAGCGCAGTGCACACTGTGAAGCTCTATGCTCTGGTTTCATGCAACTGGACTGTATGTACAAAGCGCAGTGTACACTGTGCAGAATGGATTCATAATGAAATCTCATAGTGCAACTCTATATGTAAGGGACAGACTCTCAAAATACAAACTTTTTGGCTATCCAATCCAGCTCCATTTTATTAATTTTCCAATTTGTGTCTAATATTAGCGTTTTTGTGCTAAACACCCACTTCTTTTTCATTAGTACATTTTAATTCCCTTCAAGTTAGTTAGCTTCAATACGTCGCTTCAGAACTGTGTAATTAACCTGTTTTATTTGTTTTTTGTAACTAAAAACGCTTCTCTGAGAAAATGGACTGTATGTATATAGCACAGTGCACACTGTGCAGCTCTGTGCTCTGGAGTCACGCAACTGGACTGAATGTACAAAGCACAGTGCACACTGTGCAGCTCTGTGCTCTGGTGTCACGCAACTGGACTGAATGTACATAGCACAGTGCACACTGTGATGCTCCGTGCTCTGGTGTCACGCAACTGGAATGTATGTACATAGCACAGTGCACACTGTGCAACTCTGCATTCTGGATTCATGCAACTGGACTGTATGTACAAAGCACAGTGCACACTGTGCAGCTCTGTGCTCTGGTGTCACGCAACTGGACTGAATGTACATAGCACAGTGCACACTGTGATGCTCCGTGCTCTGGTGTCACGCAACTGGACTGATTTTACAAATCACAGTGCACACTGTGATGCTCTGTGCTCTGGTGTAACGCAGCTGGACTGTATGTACAAGGCACAGTGTACACTGTGAAGCTCTGTGCTCTGGCGCCACGCAACTGGACGTTTCGTACAAAGCACAGTGCTCACTGTGATGCTCTGTACTATGGTGCCACGATACTGGATAGTTTGTACAAAGTAAAGTGCACACTGTGCAGGTCTGTGCTCTGGTGTCACGCAACTGGACTGCTTGTACTAAGCACAATGCACACTGTGAAGCTCTGTGCTCTGGTGTCACGCAACTAGACTGTATGTACAAAGCACAGTGAATACTGTGCAGATCTGTTCTATGGTGTCAAGCAACTGGACTGTATGCACAAAGCACAGTGCACACTGTGCAGCTCTGTGCTCTGGAGTCACGCAACTGGACTGTATGTAAAAAGCACAGTGCACACTTTCCAGCTCTGTGCTCTGGTGGTACGCAACTGGAATGTATGTACGTAGCACAGTGCACACTGTGCAGCTCTGTGTTCTGGAGTCATGCAACTGAACTCTATGTACAAAGCACAGTGCACACTCTGCAGCTCTGCGCTCTGGTGTCACGCAACTGGACTGTATGTACATTGCACAGTGCACACTCTGCAGCTCTGTGCTCTAGAGTCATGCAACTTGATTGTATGTAAAAAGCGCTGGGTCCACTGTGAAGCTCTGAGCTCTTGTGCCACGCAACTGGACCCTATGTATAAAGCACAGTGCACACTGAGAAGCTCTGTGTTTGGAGCCTCGCAACTGGACTGTTTGTACAAAGCGCAGTGTAAACTGTGCACCTCTGTGCTCTTGTGCCACGCAACTGGACTATTTTTTCAAAGCGCAGTGCACACTGTGAAGCTCTGTGCTCAGGTTCCACGCAACTGGACTGATTGTACAAGGCGCAGTGCACATTGTGAACCTCTGTGCTCTGGTGGCACGCAACTGGACTGTATGTACAAAGCACAGTGTACACTGTGCAGCTCTGTGCTCTGGTGCCACGTAACTGGACTGTATGTGTAAAGCACAGTGCACACTGTGCACCTCTGTGCTCTGGTGCCACGCAACTGGGCTCTTTGTACAAAGCGCAGTGCACACTGTGCTCCTTTGTGCTATGGTGTCACGCAACTGGACTGTAAGTACAAAGCGCATTGCACACTGTGCACCTCTCTGCGCTGGTGCCACGCAACTGGACTGTTTGTACAAAGCACAGTGCACACTGTGCTCCTTTGTGCTATGGTCTCAAGCAACTGGACTGTTTGTACGAAGCGCAGTGTAGACTGTGAAGCTCTGTGCTCTGGTACCACGTAACTGAACTGTTTGTACAAAGCACAGTGCAAACTTTGCAACTCTGTGATATTGTGTCACGCAACTGGACGGTATGTACAGAGCACAGTGTACACTCTGAATCTCAGTGCTCTGGAGCCACGCAACTGGACTGTTTATACAATGCGCAGTGTACACTGTGCACCTCTGTGCTATGGTGCCACGCAACTGGACTGTATGTACAAAGCGCAGTGCACAATGTGCACCTCTGTGCTCTGGTGCCACGCAACAGGACCGTATGTAAAAAGCGCAGTGTACACTGTGCAGCTCTGTGCTCTGGTGCCATACAACTGGACTGTATGTACAAAGCGCAGTGCACACCTTGCACCTCTGTGCTCTGGTGCCTCGCAACTGGACTCTATGTACAAAGCGCAGTGCACACTGTGCAGCTCTGTGCCATGGTGTCACGCAACTGGACTGCTTGTACAAAGCGCAGTGAACACTGTGAACCTCTGTGCTCTTGTGCCACGCAACTGGACAGTTTCTACAAAGCGCAGTGCACACTGAGATGCTCTGTGCTCTGGTGCCACGCAACTGGACTGATTGTACAATGCGCAGTGTACATTGTGAAGCTCTGTGCTCTGGTGCCACGCAACTGGACTGTATGTACCAAGCGCAGTGTACACTGTGCAGCTCTGTTCTCTGGTGCCACGCAACTGGACTGTATGTACAAAGCGCAGTGCACAATGTGCTCCTCTCTGCTACGGTATCACGCAACTGGACTGTAAGTACAAAGCGCATTGTACACTGTGCAGCTCTGTTCTCTGGTGCCACGCAACTGTACTGTATGTACAAAGCGCAGTGCACACTGTGCTCCTCTGTGCTATGGTGTCCCACAACTGCACTCTAAGTACAAAGCGCAGTGTGCACTGTGAAGCTCTCTGCTCTGGTGCCACGTGCACTGTTTGTACAATGCGCGGTGTACAATCTGCAGCTCTCTGCTATGGTCTCATGCAACTGGACTGTTTGTACCTAGCGCAGTGTACACTGTGATGCTCTGCGCACTGTTGCCACGAAACTGGACTGTTTGTACAAAGCGCAGTGCACACTGTGCAGTTCTGTGCTTTGGTGTCACGCATCTGGACTGTATGTACAGTGCGCAATGTACACTGTGCTTATCTGTGCTCTGGTGCCACGCAACTGGACTCGATGTACAAAACACAGTGCCCACTCTGCTGCTCTGTGCTATGGTCTCACGCAACTGGACTGTATGTACAAAGCACATTGTACACTGTGAAGCTCTGTGCTCTGGTGCCACGCAACTGGACTGTTTGTACAAAGCGCAGTGCACACTGTGCAGCTCTGTGCACTGGTGCCACGCAAATGAACTGTTTGTACAAAGTGCAGTGTACATTGTGCAGCTCTGTGCTCTGGTGCCACGCAACTGAACTGTTTGTACAATGCGCAGTGTACACTGTGCTGTTCTGTGCTTTGGAGTCACGCAACTGGACTGTATGTACAATACGCCATGTACACTGTGCAGCTCTGTGGTCTGGTGCCAAGCAACTTGACTGTATGTACAAAACATAGTGCCCACTGTGCATCTCTGTGCTATGGTGTCACGCAACTGGACTGTATGTACAAAGCTCAGTGCACACTCTGAAGCTCTGTGCTCTGGTGCCACGCAAATGGACTGTATGTAAAAAGCGCAGTGCACACTGTGAAGCTCTGTGCTCTGGTGCTACGCAACTGGACTATATGAACAATGCACAGTGCACACTGTGATGCTCTGTGCTCTGGTTCCACGCAACTGGACTGTTTGTAAAAAGCACAGTGTAAACTGTGATGCTCTGTGCTCTGGTGCCACGCAACTAGACTGTTTGTTCAAATCACAGTGCCCACTGTGCAGCTCTGTGCTCCGGTGCCACGCAACTGGACTGTTTATACAAAGCGCAGTGCACACAGTGAAGCTCTGTGCTCTGGTGTCCCGCAACTGGACTGTATGTACATAGCGCAGTGAACACTGTGCAGCATGGAATCATAATGAAATCTCATAGTGCAACTCTATATGTAAAGGATAGACTCTCGAAATACAAACATTTTTGCTATCCAATCTAGCTCCATATTATTAATTTTCCAATTTGTGTCCAATATTAGCGTTTTTGTGCTAAACACCCACTTCTGTTTCATTAGTACAATTTAATTCTCTTCAAATGAGTTAGCTTCGATAAGTCGTTTCAGAACTGTGTAATTAACCTGCTTTATTTGTTTTTTGTAACTAAAAACGCTCCTCTGAACAGGGCTGTACATAATTGATATTTAAAACAATTGCTAATATCTGCATAAACTTTCCCAGGTTTGGTTGTAACGCCTGCTTTAAATAGCTTAATTTTTTATATTGATACTAACCTTCATGTATTGTGGCCTCTCTTGTGTTACTAGCCCCAGCTGTCTATGCCACTTTCACATTATTAGCTCATGTTATTGTAGTGCCCAGCTCCTTTTAATAAAGCACTATTAACCCCTCTACAATATCATTTCTAATTTATGACATTTGTCCCCTCTTGCGTCGCTATCCAAGGCTGTCTAAGCCACATTGAAATAATTAACTCAAGTAATTATTGTGTCTAGTTCATGCCACGCCACTGAATTGTATGAACAGAGCCCAATGCACACTGTGCAGCTCTATGCTCTGGTGCCACGCACTGGACTGTTTGTACAAAGCACAGGGCCTATTCATCTCTGTGCGATGGTGTCAATTAACTGGACTGTATGTACAAAGCACATTGCACACTGTGCAGCTCTGTGCTTTGGTGCCAGGAAACTGGACTGTATATACACAGCGCAGTGCAAACTGCGAAGCTCTGTGCTATGGTGTTACGCAACTGGACTCTATGTACAAAGGACAGTGCACACTGTAAAGCTCTGTGCCATGGTGCCTCGCAATTGGACGGTCTGAACAAAGCGCAGTGCACACTGTTAAGCTCTGTGCTCTGGTGCCACGCAACTGGACTGTTTCTACAATGCGCAGTGTACACTGTGCACCTCTGGCCTCTTGTGCCACGCAACTGTACTATTTGTTCAAAGCGCAGTGCACACTGTGAAGCTCTGTGCTCTGGTGCCACGCAACTGTACTGATTGTACAAGGCGCAGTGCACATTGTGAAGCTCTGTGCTCGGGTGGCACGCAACTGGACTGTATGTACAATGCGCAGTGTACACTGTGCTCCTTTGTGCTATGGTGTCACGCAACTGGACTGTAAGTACAAAGCGCAGTGCACACTGTGCACCTCTGTGCTCCGGTGCCACACAACTGGACTGTTTGTACAAAGCGCAGTGCACTCTGTGCTCCTTTGTGCTATGGTCTCACGCAACTGGACTGTTTGTACAAAGCGCAGTGTACACTGTGAAGCTCTGTGCTCTGGTACCACGTAACTGGACTGTTTGTACAAAGCACAGTGCACACTGTGCAATTCTGGGCTATTGTGTCACGCAAATGGACGGTATGTACACAGCACAGTGTACACTCTGAATCTCAGTGCTTTGGAGCCACGCAACATGACTGTTTATACAATGCGCAGTGTACACTGTGCACCTCTGTGCTATGGTGCCACGCAACTGGACTGTATGTACAAAGCGCAGTGCACAATGTGCACCTCTGTGCTCTGGTGCCACGCAACAGATCCGTATGTAAAAAGCGCAGTGTACGCCAGCTGACATTAAGCCGTAGTTGAGATTTATGGGAAAAATTGTAAAGATAGCGCTTACATCGAGTAGAGGAGAATATTAGGAAATGACGTAGAAGGCCAAGGATCAAGAAGGCACTGCCAGTCAAGTAGATGGAATTATGGGAGGAATATTAAAGTTTTATTAAGATCTTTATGGAATAGTATAATTAATCATCTCAGAAGAGAAGAAATAACAAGCATTATATATTGTAATAACTTGAAGAAAGACAGATAATCCCTTAAGTTATTGTATAACTTAATAGCCGAGATGAAGGTGGTCGAGATTATATTCGTGACGCACGACAGCAGAAAGTGGGAGAGCATCACGTGACCGCGCCAGGTAGGAGCTGGTCAATGCAGTTTAGAGAATTCAGTCGAGTTCAGCCAGCGAGCTGAGCGGTACACATGCGCAGAGCGTACGGTAAAGTTGAGCGGTGCACGGCATTTGTTACGTAAAGCGAAGGCGACAGTATTACTTAACCAAGCAGAGAGCAGGAAGTAGGTCATTGTGCCAAGGCGAGCCACGCAGGGCAGACGGCGAGAAGACCGGTTCCGATGCAAGCTATGTGGGCCGTGTACGGAGGAGAAAGGCCGGGGTTCAGAACAGCATTGTAATACGAGTTTGAGAACTTTTTTTCGAGCTGCATTTTATAACGCAGAACAGTATAGCAAAGCGGCATGGCGAGGCCGGCTTTAAGCATAGTTCATTCTGGAACAATGCAGTAGATCCGAGCGGGCTAGTTCCGACTTTTATACGCAGGCAACATTAAAGAAGCTGAACTTCATTTCAACATTCAGTTACAACATTGAGTTGGGACTTGTATTCAGTAATAGAATTGTGCAGGCAGATAGTTACAATATACTGCAATTATGAACTTAGATATTCAAATTACATTACGACTATGCATTTCATAACGGAATATGTAGAGCGACCATGGGGTCCAAACAACATTAACGCTTTTAAGCAAACGAACTGTTACAATTATATGCACTTATGAACATTGGCATGTGCAATGATAGAATTCTTTTTTTATGAATTGTCATAAAATACCGAGTACGAACACAGCTACAGGGTGTTTCAAAAACTTATACACTCTCATAAATAAAATTTATTTTCTACAAGTGAGACTTAACCGCTGTGGAGATTGAACTTTTAACAATCAAACCGAACATTGTATTGGACAGTGGCGTAACTTAGAAGAAGAACATGGGGTACGCTGCTTTTATGAACTTTTACGTCAGGATTTGGACAGTATCCATTATGGATAACATGCAGTTCATCATGTCGGAGTAAACGAAGACAGAGACGCGATGGCACCACGGAGCGATAGATTCGATTCCTGAGGAAGAGGAGGTCTAACAGCTGATTCACTTGGGATATGAAGGCGATCGTTATTGCGTGGGTGATACGATATTCACGTCGATCTTTCGAGAAATTTATTACACATGAGAATAATCGACGATCTTTGAAATATAATAACAGCTGATATGAGAAGGTACTGTAAGAGTTATGACTTTCTAATATGATATTTTCATGAACACTGGGCATACATGTATATATTTTTCTAGTAGGAGTTCTACGTTTATTGAGACATGGCTTAAACATTATTTGTCCCAGTTTTGCTAGAATATGGCGTTACCATATGATATGGCAGGCACCATTATACGAAATTCTCACCATTGGTTGGCTTTATTAAGCAGATGTTTGGTCTTTTAGACATTTTCCAGTAAGGATAGTTTTTCTTGGATAGTTGTTTTTTTTTTTGTGACGAGTATTTCGAACTCGTGATCTGCAATTGGATTATTTAAATTACTTCGTCAGTTCATTGCATACTAGGGAGTGTGTATTATTCATCAGTAGGGATTTTTCCATTGGATTGTTTGGAGATATTAAGATGTTATTCACTCAAGTGAATGAATATCGCTTTTATGTGACAACTAGAGACTTGTTGATTCCAATTTGGTACATTCACTCATGAGACGACGAGATGGGGCCTTTCGTATTTATACGATTGCGTGGTGGTACACATCTTTACCCATCGTTCAGGGCATTATCATGTTAGACGACGGGGCAAGGCCTTTCGTATTTATACGATCGTGTGGTGCTTACTCATCTTACTTGCCATTGAGGGACTCATTTTTATCATCCGAGTGTACTTGAGATTGTAAGAGGATCAAACAAGGAACTACTAGTCACATATCAGTCGAATTTTGTTAAATAAATTAAAAATACATGTCAGCAGGGTTACATTTTGTAATTCTTGTTTGCCAATCCAATATTTTGTTGCTTTACTCTTTTGAGAGTACTTTCATTTAACAGCTGATACAGCTGATGCTTTTGATAATTTTTATGATTGAATTTGATACCTTTGAGAAGGATTTAAAGTAATTGAATCTTATAAGATGAATCATTAATGGTCAGATTTATTTTAAGGCAGATCAGTATTGCATATTTCGATGTGAGAGATTATAGCACATTGGTGTTTTTCTGTGAAGTGAATTATGAGAATCTTAAGAGAATGTATGCTATTTGAAAGCAGATCTTGAATTTGATAACGATTACTAAGGTTTCCTAATTGTTTAAGAAGTTGTCTAGATGTGATCAGATTAATTACAGTTATTGGAGATTGTGTGCGTTGATAATTTGAAGCCAGTTAAGTATTTTTGTAGATCATGCAACGTGATTAAGTGAAGTTCGTGATAGGCATTTTGTGGAAGTTGCCAAGTGGAAGTTGCAATATTGCTAATGTATTTTGAAGCAGACATGAGGTTGTCGAACCCAGTCTAGCATTATTTTTGAGATTCATGCTATGCGATGAATGTTTTTGGAATTTGTGGAATAATTGTGGTATTCAAATGTGATATTTGATAAAGTGAAAATATATAATGTAGTTGTGGATAGTGAGATCCAACGTGAATTTGTGAAGGCAATAATATTTTTTGGCATGATAGTTAAAAACGAGATATAACTTGGAAGTGATAAAACTGTAAGACAACGTTCTATAACCCATATTAAACAATTTGTTAGGAAATTAAACAAATAAATAATGTTGATAATACAAGATTTTCTGATAATAATAATTAATGAAATAATAATCTGAAATTTAAGCATATTAATGATCTGACCTAATGAAATAAAAATCAGAATGACTAGATGAAATAATAAAAATCTAAATAACCAGATGAATAAAATTTAAATAAATTGATAAATTAAATTTTGGAATAGATCAATGAATTAAATAAATGGTTGAATTAAAGATAGAATAAATAAGCTGACTTAAATAAATTAATAGATGATTGAATAGATGATGAATAACTGAATTAGAGGGTGATAATTAATTAAAGAAGCTGATGATTAATAAATTTAAATGGATTTAAATAAATTTATTTGAGAATGATTTGAAGAATTGCAACTTGTGTTGATGAATTAAACAATTAATTTTGATGTTGATGATGATTATAACCAATGAATAGTGGATTGTCTGTGATTCACAAACCAGCAATGATTAATGACAGTGTAAATAGTGTAAATTAGTTATTCGATGTTTAGGAGCATTTTACTAACATATTCAGCATTTGAATAATGCCATGCTAGCCATAAATTATGTGATATTTAAAATATGTGTTTATAATATGTGTGTTTAGACAGATTAATAATATTTTTACATCCACATTCATGATGTTAATTTAAAGAGAAGTTAGGTCTCAGTTATCACGAATGTCAGTGACGCAAAGACATAGTGCTACGGTGATCCTGAGAACCCAAGAGAACTTTAGAAATTTTTCCTATTTTATGTGGATTGAATACACTTCGAATAGAATAGAGATGGTTCGATTTTCTGGACAATGTCAATTTAACGTTGGCATTCGACCATGCTCTTAGGTAGGATGAGTGTTTAATATGTCTGCCTGACTATCAAATTTGAATAAATTTGTTTTTATCTTAGTTGTGATCTGATGACGATGTGATTTTCCTATTTCTTTCCTTGTCTTAATTAAGGCTTAACCGGGAAGGATGTGGTTTGCTAGGGATTCAGTTGATGGCGTCCATTGATATTTGTATTTATTTTATTAAATTTAAACCCGTAACGACCCTGGAGATACTTTATCTCGTGTTACCCTCTGCTTTTGAGATATTTCAGCTGAATTTCCGACACATTCCTTATTTGACTAGAGGTTCATTTAATTCCGCTCTGTCCTGGAAATCCAGGAATGCTATGTAATAGCAGATGGGTCATCGTATCCCCAGGACGAACGGGTACAGAGAGAGAGGGAGAATTGGCTTTACCCATCTGTGGGGCTCGATTTTGTTTATTCTATGGAATCACATCAGATTTAGATTACGGAGAGATTGATCTCAATTTCATTTAATGGTGTTATAAAATTTATTAAACTTAGTCAGACAATATACTTGTATGCCCATTCCAGTGATCATGTTAATCATATTAGTGTTATATCATGTATAGTTATAAGTCATTTTCTTATACCCAAGTGAATGCAGGAATTGATACATTGTGATGTGTTGTTGTCTAACGTCTCTGAATAAAACGTTCATTGAAAAATATAATTATGTTACCGGAAGATTTAGCTAAGTTGTTAGGAGAGTTACAGAATGGCAAGCCTAGTATTGCCGTAACTATTTCTAAAATGGAAACAGAAGTTAAAGAGCAGATAACTGATTCAGAAGCTAGATGAAAAAACTGAGATGGCGGCAAGTGACCGATCTCGTGTGTTAGCAGCTCTTGCATATTACAGTATTTTAGTGGTAATTTGCGTGTTCAAGTGTACTATATGGTGCGCAACTGTATCTAAAAATATTTCCAATCATAGTGATTTGTCGTGTGACCAGGAAATTCAGTGGTTCTGTGCAGATAGACACTTTACTTTCTCAACCGCGGCAGCTTGTAACCTACCAGTGCTCCGCCATGTCTCCGCCACACCTCGTGGACCAGTACAGGGTTGCCGTGCTTCCTCCAGTGCAGTGTACTTCATACTACTTCTACTATCAGGTGACATTCACTTAAACCCAGGACCCCTTAACCTCTATTATCAGAACGCACAAAGCATCAAAAATAAATTAACCGACTGTATAACAAATGCATTAGAAATTAACCAATTCAATATCCTCTGCCTCTCAGAAACATGGTTGTCAGACTTTGTCTCATGTGGGGAACTTCCGTTTTCATCTGAGTTCAATGTGTTTCGGCGCGGTAGGTCCTCAAGGGGTGGCGGTGTTGCAATCGCAGTTCATAACAAACTGAAGGCAAAACATCGGCCTGACTTAGAAACTTCCTGCGAAATCATATGGGTCGAGATTAATATCCCAAAAAGGAAGAATTTACTCGTAGGCTGCTTCTACCGTCCACCTACCAGCAAAATTGACTCCTTAGAAGAATGTTTCAACTCTACTGTTCTTGCCCTCAACCAAGAAAATGAAATAGTGTTACTAGGTGATTTTAATTCACATATCTCCTGGACAACAATAGACAATGGTACCATAAACTCTCCCCCAATTGATACTTTCATCTTATCTAATTTTATAAACGGTCTTCACCTGAAACAGTTCAATCTATATCCTACAAGGAAATCTGAAACACTGGACCTCATATTTTCAACACTGCGTGATGTCACCGTGGCAGTTGGAAGAAATATCCTGAACACTGACCACAGTTCAATAGAAGCCTCCCTCCCCGTCCCAGCCTGCAGACATAAAAACAGCCCACCTGCCAAGAACAAAACATTCCCTCTCTGGAGGAAGGTCGACTGGCAAGCTGTCAATCAAGATTTATCATCTCTTCCTTGGAGCCTGCTAAGAGCTGAGAGAGATGTAAATAGTGCAGTGGCCTTGTTTGAGGATTTACTCTACTCGGCCATTAAACAACACGTGCCTTTCTCCGTTCCCAAATCCAACAAATATCCGCACTGGCTAACCGAAAACACCAAACTCCTTCTCCAAAACAAAACTCGTGCATGGTCACTGTGGAAATCAGTTCCTAATCCTCATACTCGCAATGTTTTTACTCACCTACGGAAAATTTCAAGAGTTCATATGACAGAAGATTACAACCGCTACATTTCTTCCATAACAGAAAATCTCAAGAATAACCCGAAGAAGTTCTGGACACTTATATCATCCCGTAGAAAGACTCCTAGAATTCCACTTAACCTAAACCTCAATAATGAAGAAATCCCATTTGAATTGAGGTCCACACATTTCAATGAATATTTTCACTCAACCTTTTCAGTTCCCGTACCAATCCCCAGTCCCCCTCAACTTACTAGCGTATGTTCTGATTCACTGTCTCAAATTTCAACGACCCCCGATGAAATCCAAAATATCTTAAAAAGTCTGCCCGCAAACCGATCTACTGGGACATCAGACATAAGCCCTATATTCCTGAAAAACACCTGTGCATCTCTCAGCATCCCCTTGTCCATAATACTCAACTGGTGCATGACATCCGGCACTTTTCCCGACTCATGGAAAAGAGCTGACGTCACACCTGTCTTTAAATCAGGCAGCAAGCACGAAATTTCCTCATACAGACCTATATCTATCGTCCCTTTACACTCTTCAGTCTTCGAAAGAATAATACATTGCCGTCTCCTCACTTTCACCAAACCTCACCTCTCTGAAGAACAACATGGCTTTGTCCCTGGAAAATCATGTTTAACAAATCTGACTGTTCTGAACCATCACATAATTTCTGCAATTGAACAAAAATCTCAGCTAGATGTAATCTACGTTGACCTGGCCAAAGCATTTGATTCCGTGAACCATTTCCTTCTCCTCCACAAGCTTGCTTCACGATACAACGTACATGGATCCTTCCTGTCCCTAATACAAAGTTTCCTGTCCAATAGGCAACAACGGGTAGTGCTTCCAGGGTCTGTATCGTCATGGCTCCCTGTCTTATCAGGAGTAACTCAGGGCAGTATCCTGGGACCCCTTCTCTTCGTGCTGTATATGGACGATATAAACACATGTGTGCAAAATTCTCCGTGTTCCATTCTTCTGTACGCTGATGACCTCAAGATATTCAGAAAAATTTCAAGTTCTGACGACCGCACTGAGCTCCAGGAAGCAATGAATGCATGTACTGACTGGTTCAACAAATGGAGGTTATCTCCAAATCCCAAAAAGTGCTTCAGTGTGTCTTTTTCACTACTGAAATCTGGAAATCAGGCTGACTACAAAATTTGTGGAAATAAATTGGATACGGCTTCTCAGGTAAGAGATTTAGGAATTATTCACGATGATAAACTGACATTCTCTCCCCACATTGACCACATCAAATCTCGCGCAATGCGCACTCTCGGCATTCTATACAGGTTCACAGAAATTAAAGACCTCACTGCACTTAAATTATACTTCACCACATATGTTCTCCCTATCCTAGATTTCTCTTCTCCAATTTGGTCTGCCTCGGCAATAACCAATATTTCTAAATTGAACAGTGTCTTTAATTTCTTCATATCAATAGTCAAAGCTCGCAATCCTTCGCGAAGGCACTTTGCCAAATCCGACATTTTAAATCATCTCAATGTACTCGACCTGAGAAGCCGTCTACAATTTACTGACCTGTGTTTCCTACATAAAATTATGAATGGTTACACAAAATGTAACATGCTACTAAGCTACTTCCCACTCCACGTTCCCTCCCGTTCAACACGTCAGAACCATTTACACCACATACCTCGCCCACGTCTTGAAGTAGAGAAGCGCTCTATTTTCCACGGTCTGCCAACCCTTAGCAACTCCCTTCCAAATATTGACATATTCTCTCCCTATAGAACATTCAAACATAACATTAGAAGATCCCTTTCATCCTCAATCCCTACCCCCTCACCCTCCTAATCACCCACTACCCCAATCATTCCCTACGTCTTTCCCGAGATTTGTCCCTTGCTGCCATCACTGCCATTTGTTACCTGTTATTGTTGTTGTTGTTTTGTTAATATTATTTAAAATTGTTAAAATATTAGTGTAAAATGACCTATTCATGGTTGTATCTAATAATTATTAAATAAATAAATAAATAAATAAATAAATAAATAAAGATGTAAGGAAAACTTAAAGTTATTACAGACTAGTAATGAAGATAATTTAAAGTCATTAGAGACCAGATTACAGTCCAGTAGTAGGGATGAATTAAAATCATTACAGGCTAGCAATGAAGAAAATTTAAAATCATTAGAAACTAGGTTACAGACCAGTACTGAAAGCAATTTGAAAGCTAATGAAGCTAACTTAAAGGATAGTTTTAAATTATTAGAAACTAGATTACAAGCTCGTAGTGAAGAAAATAACACAGAGTTGAAAAACAATTTAACTAGTTTTGAGAATAGATTAACATTAAAGAATGATGAAATCTTTAAGGCTTTACAATTAGATATAAAAGCAGTAGAAATGAAAGGAGAGGAAAATGTGCAAATGTTAAGAAAGAATATTATTGATTTAGAAATTAGAGAAGAAGAAAATATTCTTAATTTAAGAACAGATGTTATGTCTATACAGAAAGATATTAAATCGGATGTATCGAAGTTGAGATTCGACATTGATGGTTTAGTGGCAGATGTAGGCAAAATACAAGAGTGGTCTACTGAAGTATCTTTCGAAACTAAAATCAAAGGTCTAGAAATGAATCTAGGTAATGAAATTAAAGGTTTAAAGTCAGTAATTGGGACCGTTAAAGAGGAAGTCTTAGGAGAGGTTAATTCTAACTTAAAATCCTTAGAAAACCAATTGCAGATAGACATTAGGAAAATTGATGATGATATAGAGCAGAAAGTTAATGAAAACTTAGCTTTATTTAAAAATAGAGTCGGTGCAATAGTGGAAGAACGGTATAGTGAGGTCGATGCCGAAGCAAAAGAGAAACGTGCAGGGTTGGATGAGAAATTAATCGCAGGTATGGCGAACTTAGAAGCGAGATTACTGAGAATAAGGAAGCGATGAAGATAGATTCAACTCAGTTTAGGACAGATGTTGATCAGTTAAAGGAACAAGTCGCGTCAGTAAAGACTACATGCGAAGACAAGATAGACAAATTGAAGAACGATTTAGAAGAGAGTAACAGAACGCAGAATGTTACCTCGTTAGATAATTTGGAAACTCAGGTCAAGACCGTAGAAAAAAGAACAGAAGATAGAATGACTAAACTAGAATCTATAATAAATAGTTTCACAAGTCAAAATGTTACAACGGGGGAGGTATCGATGAATCAGACACCGATAGACCGCAGTATGAACAGTCAAGAGGTTAGCGTGGGAGAAGACCGTCAAACGCAACAGAATGTAACATTCGAAAGGGCTAGTTCAACCCCTCAAGATAATCCGAATTCGAATAGGAGTACGTTTGGTACGAGTGAACGATACTCAGGTCCAGTGACCATCATCAGAAATCTGGATGATAAGCCAAGGAAGTTTTCAGGAAACACAGGAGTCACACCAGTCGAATTTCTGAGGGATATTCGCGATTACATGGCGGAACATAGAGTAGCCAAGGAAAGGGAACTAAGGATAGTCGAACGCGCCTTAGATGGGCCAGCTTTAACTTGGTTTCGCGCATTCAGGATCAATTTTGCGAATATGGAACAATTGGCCATAGCATTCTTAAGGAGATTTTGGAGTGCAGAGGATCAGCTGAACGTAAGAGCAGAAATGTATTCGAAGCGTTACTCTACGTCACATCCAACGCATTATGCTAATTACTTTACTTCGCAATTGGCTAAGTTGCAGTTTTTGATTCCTCCATTGCCATAAGAAGAGCTTTTGCAAGCTATAGCAAGACAGTTGCCAATTGAGGTACAACGATCACTCATAGCATCGGGAGCGAACACACTTGAGCCCTATGACGATATATTACGACGATTAGATTACACAAGCGCTCAAATCACACCCAGAACTGCACGGAACGAGAATCGAAACACGCAAGAGGTGAATGCGGTAGTTGTCGATAATGCAGCTCAGACTGATAGAAGAGATTCCTGGGGAAACAGAAGGAACGAAGGGAATAGAAGTAATATTCACAACGTTCGCGGAAATGATCGATATCGAGGACCATACGAGAGGCCATACGATCAGGACGCAAGAAACAGTAGATACAGGAACTATGACCAGAATTCCAGATACCAGAATAGGAATAGGTACAATAATAGATATCGAGGTCGATACAACTGGAACCAAGGTCAGCAGTCTAATCAGAACGATAGGCAGGATAGCAGAAGAAATGATCCAAATGAAAGACAAGACAATCGAGAATTTGGAAGATCAAGGCAAGAAAGTAGACAGCCTAGTGCACCACCCGAAGAGATAACTAGAGATGTTAATCGAGCAGGCACGAGTGGTGAAGAAAAAAAAACGACAAATTAATTTCAAAGCAGAATACTAATCATTGGGAATCAATCATCATTATTGAAACGTATCAGGTCAAGGACGAGGATTTAATTGAAGAGGAAGACGTAGTACATCGAGGGAATAGACATGAATTGCCAGTTATCAGTGTGGAAGTCATGGGAAAGGAAATAAAGACATTAGTGGACACGGGGGCTATGGTGAGCTTGATATCCATAGGCTGCCTGGATGAATTGAAATTGTCAGGAGAAATTACGATGTTGCCAACTGTTGTTAGCAAAATTCAAGGGGTGATCCCAGACAAAAGTATGAAATGTAAAAGTCAGGTACTTTTAGATGTTGGGATTGGAACCAGATATTTTGAACAGATGTTCCTAGTCGTGGGTCAACTACATTTCGATATGATCCTAGGAATGGATTTTCTAAGTGAGAGTGGCCTGATCATAGATATGCAGAGTAGGCGCATGTACTTTCAAGAAGGGGTCATAGAAAATCAGGAATCCGAGATGATATTCTTTAGAGAGAATATATTGGATGAGATAGTATGCAGCATTGAAAGGTCTATAGAGGATAAAACTAACACGAAGAGTAAGATAAATCCAGAAATTAAGGAGCAGTTTGATCAAGCAATTTCAGAATATGAGGACATATTCAATGATAAACCAGGTCTCATTGAAAATTTTACCTACAGCATCAAGTTGATGGATGACAAACCATACCATAAGAATTTATATCCCATTCCGGATGAATGGAAGGAAGAAGTCAGTACCATGATAAGCGATATGGAGAAAGATGGAATTATCAAGAAGATGCCGACTGCTTATTTGAATCCTCTAGCTGTTGTCAAGAAACCTAATGGTAAGCTGAGGATATGCCATGATGCTAGAGCCCTTAATGAAAGAGTTCCTCCTGAACACGACAGGCCACATGTTATTCGTGAATTGTTGCGCAGATTCAGAGGAAAGAATTTATTTTCTACCATTGATCTAACTAGTTCTTATTATCATATAGAGCTAGCAGAAGACTGCAAACAGTATACAGGGTTCTTATTTCACCATAAAACATATGTGTTCAATAGGTTACCTTTTGGAGTAAAGAATAGTGGTCCGGTGATGATCCGAGCACTAGATGAGAATTTATCAGATGCAGTTAAGGAGCATGTAGTGAGCTATATTGATGACCTGATTATAGCGTCTGAGACAGCGGAAGAGCATATCAGGCACCTTCGGATGCTTCTTGAAGATCTCAGAAGGACGAACTTCAAGGTGAATTTCAACAAATGTCAGTTCTTTCATGAAGAAATCGAATTTCTTGGACATAGAATCGATGGAGATGGTTATAGGCCCAATCCAAAGAAGATCATGGCTATTTCAGAATTTCCAACCCCAAGAAAGCTTAAAGAAGTACGGCAGTTTTTAGGAATGTGTCAGTTCTTTTCAACGCATTGTCCTGAATATACTGAAACGATGGCACCTCTGCAGGATTTACTAAGAAAGGGAAATCGATGGAAATGGGACGATAGATGCAATCAAGCGTTTTTAGCAGCTAAGAACATGTTGATCCAGAATGTCAAACTTGAATACCTAGATTTTGCAAGAAGATTTTTTGTGGAGACAGACGCATCCAAAATAGGTATCAGTGGGATCCTATATCAGTTGGACGATACCAACAAACACAGATATTTAGCTTTCACCAGTCGCAAGCTCAGGAATTTTGAAAAGAATTACTATGCAACCGAGTTAGAGGCATTAGCAGTGGTTCATGCTCTTAAGACGTGGAAGAAGGTGTTATTTGGACATTAGATAACGGTGATCACAGATCATAAAGCCCTCCAATTTATTATGAAGACAGACTTAGCAAGTGACCGCATCACTAGTGAGGCATTTCTATTTTGCGCCTCAATAAGTACCCTGATGAGTGTCAAGTTGAACGTGCATGAGTTCACTGATGTAATGGTTCTTAGTTTCACCGCTAGAGACCACCTGTCTACTGTTTCGGCAGTGGTGACCGATCGAAGCGCGACCTAGCTGTAACTGGTATAAACTGTTTCTTCGTGCTAGTATATTGCGTTGTTGTTGTCAGGAAGATGTGTTTTGTACAGCATGAAAATGAAGGTCGTTATTGAGTTTTTGTATGAAAGCAACTTGGGGTTGGACTTTATTGAGACAAGATGTATTATGTTACGACAGGGCAGCTCGTCGGAAAGCCAATAGACCGGGGGCTATTTGGTACTTCCAATCATTATTTCGGAAATATGGCCTACTCAACTAAAAGGTTCGTCTGGAATAGCTTTAAAATATTAAGATAACTTTGGTTTGTAAAAGGCAAGTCAGTGATTACTTTAACTTCGTGTGCTCTGAAATGAATAAGAGGCTCATGACCAAGAAATATGAGGTTTGTCTGATATGTTTATGTTCGTCGCAGTTGGAGTGCCTTTATTATTAAATTTAATATGTAGTCCATGCTACTTAAAGGAACCTCTGATTGGTCGTCATGGTATGTTAGGTTTACTTCGAATATTGTGATATGGTGCGAGTAAGTATTTTGCTCGGTATTGGTCAAGGTAATGTACGATGCCCTTGTTTTATTTTATGTACACACGTGTTAGTAAGTTCTTAAATATTTCTATTTTGGTTCATCCCGTGAGTTTTCGAGCAGGGTTGCCATTCACATTGTCCTTGGGGAAAGGGTTTTTTATGTATGTTTTGTTTGTAATTATCTCTCGGTCCCATTTCTATGTAGTATGCCTTCGGGCCTGTAATTCTTTATTTTATTCGTTTGGGAAGTTTTGTGATGAAATGATCTTTTGCGTTGCGTTTGTCTTTTGTCTCCTTGTGGACGGTTTGTTGTTGCTCACAAGACTGAGTGCTTGTCAGCTGTTACGGAGACAGTAGAAGGAGTGACCTACCATGACAGTTTTGTGAGAGGTTGTGATTTGATTTCGATCGGCTTCTAGATTCTGATTTTAAGGGAATAATTACGGAATGATGAGAAATTTGTCCTATAGGACATTATCCATATTGTGGATATTATTCGACATCGTAAAGAATTATTTCTACTAAATGATTGTATCATGGATCAGATCTACGAATATTGTAATTGAGGGATTCCTTCTAATATCGAGCTTTTTGTCGGCAATTACCTTGAAGAGTAAATGATATTGGAGAAAAATAGAATTACTGACGCTTAAGAAGGTTGATCATGACATTTCTATAAAACGTTTTAATGGTTAAAGGGAGAAAATCCACGTATGAAGTAAGTAATGATATACTTGTCATATCCACACCTTTGCATGTTAATTTATATTGTATCTTTGAAATGTTTATGACTTGTAAGTGTTATGCATGATTAATAGAGGTTATATGTCACTCTTATACAGTGTATTATTTCTGGGCGATGGGTTTCTCAATAGTTCCATGGTAGCAAACCTCTGGGGTATAAATAAGTGGCCTGGCCGTACACATATAAGAGAGGGAGAAAAGTTGCGCAGTGGTAGCAGAGCGTGGTTAGGTTTATTATTTTTGTTAGTTTTGGAACTGTTGAGGACCTGGGCTTAAGAAAGAGGACGATGTCCTTAAACATGAGATTTTTAATACTGTTTTATTTTGGTGAATGTTTTTAATTTGTGTATTCTTTGTGTTTCATGTACCTAATTGTGCCAAAAATGGAAAAACGAGTTCTTCCAAACATATATTACCTGAGGAAAGATGAATTGGGGTTTGAAATCTTGATTCGTGGAAGGATTCCACAGGCAAATAGGGAAGCTGACTTGGCTGTCTTGAGGTCTTTACGTGATGCTCCTGTAAATATCCCGCCTATTAACAGCGAATATTGGGAAAAGGGTAAGTCTGGTGTCATTACATCTGTTTCAAACTTGTTGAGTGATTGTACTTCGTTGGATGGTGTTATCGATTCGTCTGAATATCAGAGAAATAAATTAAGGTGACGTGCTCTATATTGGATATTGAGATTGGCTGATTTAATTAATGTCTGGTCAAAAGTTGATGACGGTATTTCATTCGTAAATGAATTGTCAAGTTTGCGTGATAGGTTGGCTGTTGTTTACGAACGTATGTTTTCTGGTGTGACCGGTGATTATAAAAGTGAATCTTTGGCGTCTTCAATCGGCGGTGGTTTTGAAAATAGTAATCGGTGTGAAGTGAATATTGATAATAATTTGGTTGAAGATGTAGAATCTGTGTTGTCTATTAACGATTTACGAATTAGTAATCCTGCTGTTATGCAGCATCGGAATAGTTCGTCTAGTCAGCCTTCGAGAAATATGTCATGTTCAGCTAGGTCTAATATTATTGACCAGGCTAATTTAAATAATGAATACAGCTTGTCATCTAGGTCCTTATTGAGAGAAAATAGTGCGAATGCCTCAATTAATCTAACTTCTGGAATTTCTCGTTGTGTGAAGTCTGTACAAACCAGTGAAAGTTTAATTAATGTAACTGATGTTGTCGAGCATAATTTGATGAAGCATAATTTGAATTTAGGAGATTCTTCTCAAGTGTGTGACCCTGGAAATGTCATGTCAGATATCAATGTTAGATTTCCTACGTTACCCAATCCGATAGCATTGATTTTAAAGAATTTTCACATCTGTAATGGTACGGAGAATGATTTATTGGTGCAATTTCTTAGGAAATTTGTAGAATTAAAAGACAGTGCTGTGGTGTTTGGACTGTCCGAACGTCAAATATTTAGAATGGTGTTTCCTTGCACTTCAGGTATGCTTAGGGAGATCTTAATTAATAACATGTCAGCTGGAAATTCATTAATTAATTTTCAAATGGAAGTTTTAAATTATTTTATTACCCCGTACACCTTGTCAGATCTTCATCGAAGCTATTTATTCAGAGGACAGAGAATGGATGAATCACTGAACGATTATTTTGTGGATGTTAGGTATTATGCTAAAGTATTTGCTGTTCAGTTGTCGGAGGAGCAGATCGTTGCCTCATTAGTCGAAGGAATTAATCCCATTTATAGATTGTGTTTAACCATGTGTGCGAGGCCTAAGACTTATAAGGAATTTTATGATCTTGTTCTTACTGCTGAGAAGTTTAAAAAGGCAGATGCTGTTCGCATGGCGAATTCATCGCTAACATGTCCTTCCATTCAGGGTGCCTTTGGGCAAATTGGATCTCAGCCTGTTATTCTGTGGACGAGTGCTGTTCAGTCTGGAGGAAGACAACCTGTTCAGGGTTTTAATAATGCTTTATTTCAGGGAGAGGTATGTCAAGATGTTGTTCCTGTTTCTGGTCCATACCATAATTTTCAGGGGCGTTCCAACCGGAGATATGCTGAGAGTGATACATATCAAGGTAGGCGGTGCGACTTATGTGGGTCGTATAATCACCTTAGACGTTGGTGTGATGCCAGAATGAATCATAATTCCTGAATATGTTGTGGTGATCTTGTACGTACTGTATTGTATTTTCAAAATTGTGTTTGATCTTTGGAAACCACACACATGTATGTATGTATGTATGTATCTTCTGTGTGAATTGTATGTTCGATGTTGTGGTGGTTGTCACAAGGTATTTTCAAAATTGTGTTTGATCTTTGGAAACCACACACATGTATGTATGTATGTATGTATCTTCTGTGTGAATTGTATGTTCGATGTTGTGGTGGTTGTCACAAGGTATTTTCAAAATTGTGTTTGATCTTTGGAAACCACACACATGTATGTATGTATGTTCTGTGTGAATTGTATGTTCGATGAACGATGGATGGATTTGTGTGTATTGTGTATAAATGTCTCTATTTGGAATCTTCTGCATTGTGTATGACCAGAGTGACCCATTGTTTTGCGTCAAGTTGGTATGTAGGCGAAAGGTTAGGATTTTCTAAATGGCTTTTGACATTTTATTGGTACGGAGAGGAATTTCATTTTGTGTTACAGTAATAATTTTGAATTTTCAAGATTGTGTATGACCTACATGATGCTTTGGTGCGTGTTTGTAGTAATGGGACCTTTTTTTTGAATATTCAAAATTGTATACTGGTTCTGGAGGAAGGTGATATTATTGTGCGTTAGTGTATTGTGTTGGTATGAATGTGAATCTCTAATTTGTTCTTTAATTTGGGGAGGGATTTTGTTATTGTTTCTTGTTTTAATGGGTCAAGTTATGTTTTATTTTAAAAGTTTTCAATAGTAGCCGAGTATATAAATAGGGTCGTTAAAATATCCTTGTTCAGCTTAAGATCCTAACGTATATGGAGGTATGGGACTCAAATATTAGGTGGCATAAGCTGAATATGTATTTAATGGTAAGTATTTACTAAACATTCCGAAAACGTTTCTCCGAGTAGTGACCTTGTGCACTTATTATTGCTTGTTGAACTGAGGAAGTAGGTACTTACAGGTGAGTTGTGTGTGTGATGAGGTTAATTTGGTAATGGTCGTTGTTTCGTTGAAGTGTATTTGTTGAAATTCTCATCCGAGACAGCTTAAAGGTAATTGTTTATTGAAAGGGTATTTGTGGTAATGTGTCACGGTTTTAACGAACTCCTATTTATATTGAGGTGGAACATTTTGGGGATATTAGTGGGTAGTAACTGTTTTCTTTGGTGAATTTAGAGGTTATGCAAAGATGTGTGTGTGAATGTGTTGGGGTTTTCTTAGGTCTGCACGTGTGGTCAGTTGATACTTCGTTTATTGTTGCTTTCTTGGTCTTTCATTCTTTTTTTCCTTGGGTTTCGAATCTGTTAATGGTTTTCTTGGGTGTATCTTTCCTGGTTGTTGTCTAAATGAGTTGTGACAGATGTGTGATATGGAACTTATACCAATGTTCTTTTGGGATATTTTGTTTTGGGAATATTATGTATTTTGTTTTCCTTTTCTTCTTGGATTTAGTATCTTTCTCTTGGGAATTAAATATGTTTGGCTTAAAGAATTCTTTTACATTTGGGACGGTTATTATTTCACTATTTTTATCTTTTGTTTGTCAATCCTTGTTTTCTTTCTTTTCTAACGAAATTCATGTTTACATGCTATTATACTTACAAGTTATGTCAATTTAAGGTTTATTGTAAAAAGGTGTGGATTTTATTTGGGATAGGATCTGCGTTTGTAAAACTGATTGCCTTATTGTTTAAAATTTATGTCAACTATTGTCATGTATAATTTCATTGTATACCTTTTTATTAGTAAGCTATTCCTATGCGTTTTCTGGCCTAGTACTTTGTGATTGCAGTGTACTAATTCTGGACTTGCCTGCGTAGAAGATTCGTGTTGGAAGTGTAAATATTCAAGGGCCCGGATTATGGACACCTACATCGAGTAACTGGAAATGGATCCATACTCGTCTGAAGAAGATGTCTTTACTCTGTATCATTGTGTTACATTTTGTACCTGTATTATGAAAAGACTGTACCCCATGTAAGATGCATGTTTACCTTTGGCATGTATGGTATATTGGAAGGAATTTTCTGTAACTTCTACTATGGATCTAGATGCTAGACGTCTATATGGTGTGGATTGAATGAACTTTGGCAACTAAGAGTTTGATATCCTACCTATTAGATTTCATGCATGTGATATAAAAAACACCTTGTTTTTCGACAAAATTGTGGAACTGGAATGGTACATATTTTATGGATTACAGTGTTACGTCGGCTTGGTTCTTAACCATCGCCAAGGTTGAGGGGCGGGAGTCTGAGGCATTTCTATTTTGCGCCTCAATAAGTACCCTGATGAGTGTCAAGTTGAACGTGCATGAGTTCACTGATGTAATGGTTCTTAGTTTCACCGCTAGAGACCACCTGTGTACTGTTTCGGCAGTGGTGACCGATCGAAGCGCGACCTAGCTGTAACTGGTATAAACTGTTTCTTCGTGCTAGTATATTGCGTTGTTGTTGTCAGGAAGATGTGTTTTGTACAGCATGAAAATGAAGGTCGTTATTGAGTTTTTGTATGAAAGCAACTTGGGGTTGGACTTTATTGAGACAAGATGTATTATGTTACGACAGGGCAGCTCGTCGGAAAGCCAATAGACTGGGGGCTATTTGGTACTTCCAATCATTATTTCGGAAATATGGCCTACTCAACTAAAAGGTACGTCTGGAATAGCTTTAAAATATTAAGATAACTTTGGTTTGTAAAAGGCAAGTCAGTGATTACTTTAACTTCGTGTGCTCTGAAATGAATAAGAGGCTCATGACCAAGAAATATGAGGTTTGTCTGATATGTTTATGTTCGTCGCAGTTGGAGTGCCTTTATTATTAAATTTAATATGTAGTCCATGCTACTTAAAGGAACCTCTGATTGGTCGTCATGGTATGTTAGGTTTACTTCGAATATTGTGATATGGTGCGAGTAAGTATTTTGCTCGGTATTGGTCAAGGTAATGTACGATGCCCTTGTTTTATTTTATGTACACACGTGTTAGTAAGTTCTTAAATATTTCTATTTTGGTTCATCCCGTGAGTTTTCGAGCAGGGTTGCCATTCACATTGTCCTTGGGGAAAGGGTTTTTTATGTATGTTTTGTTTGTAATTATCTCTCGGTCCCATTTCTATGTAGTATGCCTTCGGGCCTGTAATTCTTTATTTTATTCGTTTGGGAAGTTTTGTGATGAAATGATCTTTTGCGTTGCGTTTGTCTTTTGTCTCCTTGTGGACGGTTTGTTGTTGCTCACAAGACTGAGTGCTTGTCAGCTGTTACGGAGACAGTAGAAGGAGTGACCTACCATGACAGTTTTGTGAGAGGTTGTGATTTGATTTCGATCGGCTTCTGGATTCTGATTTTAAGGGAATAATTAGGGAATGATGAGAAATTTGTCCTATAGGACATTATCCATATTGTGGCTATTATTCGACATCGTAAAGAATTATTTCTACTAAATGATTGTATCATGGATCAGATCTACGAATACTGTAATTGAGGGATTCCTTCTAATATCGAGCTTCTTGTCGGCAATTACCTTGAAGAGTAAATGATATTGGAGAAAAATAGAATTACTGACGCTTAAGAAGGTTGATCATGACATTTCTATAAAACGTTTTAATGGTTAAAGGGAGAAAATCCACGTATGAAGTAAGTAATGATATACTTGTCATATCCACACCTTTGCATGTTAATTTATATTGTATCTTTGAAATGTTTATGACTTGTAAGTGTTATGCATGTTAATAGAGGTTATATGTCACTCTTATACAGTGTATTATTTCTGGGCGCTGGGTTTCTCAATAGTTCCATGGCAGCAAACCTCTGGGGTATAAATAAGTGGCCTGGCCGTACACATATAAGAGAGGGAGAAAAGTTGCGCAACTAGATGGGCTCTGTTCTTACAACAATTTAACCCAACTGTTGTTCATAGACCTGGGAAATTAAATCTGTTAGCGGATGTGTTGAGCAGAAACCCTTGTGAGGAGGTGATTGTCAACCATATAAATCTAATTCAAGAGGATCAGGGAACTCTAGAAAAGTTGAAGATGTTAGCGCAAACTCAGAAGAGATATGCACCTTTGCGAAGAATTTACCGTTTTTTAACACGCAGGATGGACAACGCCGATCCAGATTTTCGAAGAACTGAGATAGAAGCTAGAAAATATCATATTATGGGAGGTGTTATATGCCAATATATCGATCAGGATCATACTAAACTTAGAGTAGTGATCCCACCCAAGCTTGTCAAACCAGTTATTTGGATGATACACCGAACCGCAGCTCATGTATGTGTAGACAAGACTTTGGCTCTTGCCCAAGAAACTTTCGTTTGGAGACAAATGGGACAAACGATCCGCGATGTCATAAAGACCTGTGACAGCGAAGCAAATATTCATCAAAGCTAATGAAGGAAGTTCCTAGATCAATATTACCTAGCAAGCCGAGAGAACTTTTCGCTACGGACATTTTCGGTCCGATTCCTCGTTCGACGAAAGGAAACCAGTTTGTTTTGGTGACAGTAGACGTATTTTCTAAATACGTATCTCTATGTCCTATCCAGAAAGCTACATCCACGTACGTGATCAACAGATTAGAGAAAACAGTTATTCCAAGTATGGGGAAACCTGAGATTTTGTTAAGTGACCATAGATCACAGTTCACCAGTATGGAATATTCTACTGCTATGGAACGTTTGGGAATTAGGCATGTATTTAATTCTGTGCGGTATCCAGAGGGAAACCCAGCCGAAAGAATTATGCCGGAAATTAGTAAAATGTGTCGCTTATATATGTCAAGACAACACCACAGATGGATGGAAGTGATACCCATCATTAGTCAATGCTAGAATTCCACCATACATGAAAGCACAGGACAGATTCCGTCCATGCTTCATCATGGATTGAAACCTGATAGACCATGGGACCGAATCGTGAAGGCACCAGTAGATCCTCAACTTACACAAGAAAGAAGAGTCGAGATAGCAGGAGAGAGACTCAGAAGACAGGCGGAGAAGAGAGCCAGGAGACACGCAGGAAGGAGGTTCCACGTGCCATTTCAAGAAAATGACGAGGTGCTGATTAGGAAGCCTGTCACATCGAATCTTCAACTGAAGATCTACCATAAATTTGCGCCGCTGTACGCGGGTCCATTCCGAATTGATGAAACGTACCGAAATAACAGCTACAAGATTGTCAGAATGGATACTAATGAAGTTGTGGGGACTATTAAAGCAGCTAGCATTAGAAAGTATCATTATGCTGAATAAGAGGATTATAGAGCTATCGTGTACATATGTTTTGTAAAGAACGCCTGAGAGTGTATTTTTTTTCTCAAGCCTGATAAAAAAAGGAGATGTACGGGAGAGATGTACCCGATACCCAGTTGAGGCTATCGGCTACGCCAGCTGACATTAAGCCGTAGTTGAGATTTATGGGAAAAATTGTAAAGATAGCGCTCACATTGAGTAGAGGAGAATATTAGGAAATGACGTAGAAGGCCAAGGATCAAGAAGGCACTGCCAGTCAAGTAGATGGAATTATGGGAGGAATATTAAAGTTTTATTAAGATCTTTATGGAACAGTATATTTAATCATCTCAGAAGAGAAGAAATAACAAGCATTATATATTGTAATAACTTGAATAAAGACAGATAATCCCTTAAGTTATTGTATAACATAATAGCCGAGATGAAGGTGGTCGAGATTATATTCGTGACGGACGACAGCAGAAAGTGGGAGAGCATCACGTGACCGCGCCAGGTAGAAGCTGTTCAATGCAGTTTAGAGAAGTCAGTCGAGTTCAGTCAGCGAGCTGAGCGGTACACATGCGCAGAGCGTACGGTAAAGTTGAGCGGTGCACGGCATTTGTTACGTAAAGCGAAGGCGACAGTATTACTTAACCAAGCAGAGAGCAGGAAGTAGGCCATTGAGTCAAGGCGAGCAACGCAGGGCAGACGGCGAGAAGACCGGTTCCGATGCAAGCTATGTGGGCCGTGTACGGAGGAGAAAGGCCGGGGTTCAGAACAGCATTGTAATACGAGTTTGAGAACTTTTTTTCGAGCTGCATTTTATAACGCAGAACAGTATAGCAAAGCGGCATGGCGAGGCCGGCTTTAAGCATAGTTCATTCTGGAACAATGCAGTAGATCCGAGCGGGCTAGTTCCGACTTTTATACGCAGGCAACATTAAAGAAGCTGAACTTCATTTCAACATTCAGTTACAACATTGAGTTGGGACTTGTATTCAGTAATAGAATTGTGCAGGCAGATAGTTACAATATACTGCAATTATGAACTTAGATATTCAAATTACATTACGACTATGCATTTCATAACGGAATATGTAGAGCGACCATGGGGTCCAAACAACATTAACGCTTTTAAGCAAACGAACTGTTACAATTATATGCACTTATGAACATTGGCATGTGCAATGATAGAATTCTTTTTTTATGAATTGTCATAAAATACCGAGTACGAACACAGCTACAGGGTGTTTCAAAAACTTATACACTCTCATAAATTAAATTTATTTTCTACAAGTGAGACTTAACCGCTGTGGAGATTGAACTTTTAACAATCAAACCGAACATTGTATGGGACAGTGGCGTAACTTAGAAGAAGAACATGGGGTACGCTGCTTTTATGAACTCTTACGTCAGGATTTGGACAGTATCCATTATGGATAACATGCAGTTCATCATGTCGGAGTAAACGAAGACAGAGACGCCATGGCACCACGGAGCGATGGATTCGATTCCTGAGGAAGAGGAGGTCTAACAGCTGATTCACTTGGGATATGAAGGCGATCGTTATTGCGTGGGTGATACGATATTCACGTCGATCTTTCGAGAAATTTATTACACATGAGAATAATCGACGATCTTTGAAATATAATAACAGCTGATATGAGAAGGTACTGTAAGAGTTATGACTTTCTAATATGATATTTTCATGAACACTGGGCATACATGTATATATTTTTCTAGTAGGAGTTCTACGTTTATTGAGACATGGCTTAAACATTATTTGTCCCAGTTTTGCTAGAATATGGCGTTACCATATGATATGGCAGGCACCATTAAAAGAAATTCTCACCATTGGTTGGCTTTATTAAGCAGATGTTTGGTCTTTTAGACATTTTCCAGTAAGGATAGTTTTTCTTGGATAGTTATTTTTTTTGTGACGAGTATTTCGAACTCGTGATCTGCAATTGGATTATTTAAATTACTTCGTCAGTTCATTGCATACTAGGGAGTGTGTATTATTCATCAGTAGGGATTTTTCCATTGGATTGTTTGGAGATATTAAGATGTTATTCACTCAAGTGAATGAATATCGCTTTTATGTGACAACTAGAGACTTGTTGATTCCAATTTGGTACATTCACTCATGAGACGACGAGATGGGGCCTTTCGTATTTATACGATTGCGTGGTGGTACACATCTTTACCCATCGTTCAGGGCATTATCATGATAGACGACGGGGCAAGGCCTTTCGTATTTATACGATCGTGTGGTGGTTACTCATCTTACTTGCCATTGAGGGACTCATTTTTATCATCCGAGTGTACTTGAGATTGTAAGAGGATCAAACAAGGAACTACTAGTCACATATCAGTCGAATTTTGTTAAATAAATTAAAAATACATGTCAGCAGGGTTACATTTTGTAATTCTTGTTTGCCAATCCAATATTATGTTGCTATACTCTTTTGAGAGTACTTTCATTTAACAGCTGACACAGCTGATGCTTTTAATAATTTTTATGATTGAATTTGATACCTTTGAGAAGGATTTAAAGTAATTAAATCTTATAAGATGAATCATTAATGGTCAGATTTATTTTAAGGCAGATCAGTATTGCATACTTCGATGTGAGAGATTATAGCACATCGGTGTTTTTCTGTGAAGTGAATTATGAGAATCTTAAGAGAATTTATGCTATTTGAAAGCAGATCTTGAATTTGATAACGATTACTAAGGTTTCCTAATTGTTTAAGAAGTTGTCTAGATGTTATCAGATTAATTACAGTTATTGGAGATTGTGTGCGTTGATAATTTGAAGCCAGTTATGTATTTTTGTAGATCATGCAACGTGATTAAGTGAAGTTTGTGGTAGGCATTTTGTGGAAGTTGCCAAGTGGAAGTTGCAATATTGCAAATGTATTTTGAAGCAGACATGAGGTTGTCGAACCCAGTCTAGCATTATTTTTGAGATTCATGCTATGCGATGAATATTTATGGAATTTGTGGAATAATTGTGGTATTCAAATGTGATATTTGATAAAGTGAAAATATATAATGTAGTTGTGGATAGTGAGATCCAACGTGAATTTGTGAAGGCAATAATATTTTTTGGCATGATAATTAAAAACGAGATATAACTTGGAAGTGATAAAACTGTAAGACAACGTTCTATAACCCATATTAAACAATTTGTTGGGAAATTAAACAAATAAATAATGTTGATAATACAAGATTTTCTGATAATAATAATTAATGAAATAATAATCTGAAATTTAAGCATATTAATGATCTGACCTAATGAAATAAAAATCAGAATGACTAGATGAAATAATAAAAATCTAAATAACCAGATGAATAACATTTAAATAAATTGATAAATTAAATTTTGGAATAGATCAACGAATTAAATAAATGGATGAATTAAAGATTGAACAAATAAGCTGACCTAAATAAATTAATAGATGATTGAATAGATGATGAATAACTGAATTAGAGGGTGATAATTAATTAAATAAGCTGATGATTAATAAATTTAAATGGATTTAAATAAATTTATTTGAGAATGATTTGAAGAATTGCAACTTGTGTTGATGAATTAAACAATTAATTTTGATGATGATGATGATTATAACCAATGAATAGTGGATTTTCTGTGATTCACAAACCAGCAATGATTAATGACAGTGTAAATAGTGTAAATTAGTTATTCGATGTTTAGGAGCATTTTACTAACATATTCAGCATTTGAATAATGCCATGCAAGCCATAAATTATGTGATATTTAAAATATGTGTTTATAATATGTGTGTTTAGACAGATTAATAATATTTTTACATCCACATTCATGATGTTAATTTAAAGAGAAGTTAGGTCTCAGTTATCACGAATGTCAGTGACGCAAAGACATAGTGCTACGGTGATCCTGAGAACCCAAGAGAACTTTAGAAATTTTTCCTATTTTATGTGGATTAAATACACTTCGAGTAGAATAGAGATGGTTCGATTTTCTGGACAATGACAATTTAACGTTGGCATTCGACCATGCTCTTAGGTAGGATGAGTGTTTAATATGTCTGTCTGACTATCAAAGTTGAACAAATTTGTTTTTATATTAGTTGTGATCTGATGACGATATGATTTTCCTATTTCTTTCCTTGTCTTAATTAAGGCTTAACCGGGAAGGATGTGGTTTGCTAGGGATTCAGTTGATGGCGCCCATTGATATTTGTATTTTTCTATTAAATTTAAACCCGTAACGACCCTGGAGATACTTTATCTCGTGTTACCCTCTGCTTTTGAGATAATTCAACTGAATTTCCGACACATTCCTTATTTGACTAGAGGTTCATTTAACTCCGCTCTGTCCTGGAAATCCAGGAATGCGATGTAATAGCAGATGGGTCATCGCATCCCCAGGACGAACGGGTACAGTACAAAGCGCAGAGAACACTGTGATTCTCTGTGCTCTAGTGTCACGCAACTGGACTGTTTGTACAAAGCGCAGCGCACACTGAGCAACTCTGTGCTCTGGTGCCACGCAGCTGGACAGTTTGTACAATGCGCAGTGTACACTGTGATGCTCTGTGCTTTGGTGCCCCGTAACTGAACTGTTTGTACAAAGCACAGTGCACACTGTGCAACTCTGTGCTATGGTGTCACGCAACTGGACCATATGTACACAGCACAGTGTACTCTCTGAATCTCAGTGCTCTGGTGACACGCAACTGGACTGTTTATACAATGCGCAGTGTACACTGTGCACCTCTGTGCTATGGTGCCACGCAACTGGACTGTATGTACAAAGCACAGTGCATACTGTGCAGCTCTGTGCAATGGTGTCACGCAACTGGACTGTATGTAAAATGCACAGTGCACACTGTGCACCTCTGTGCTATGGTGTCACGCAACTGGACTGTATGTAAAGAGAACAGTGCAAACTGTGCAGCTCTGTGTTTTGGGGTCACGCAACTGGACTGTATATGCAAAGCGCAGTGTACACTCTGAAGCTCTGTGCTCTCGTGCCACGCAACTGGACTGCTTGTACAATGCACAATGCTCACTGTGAAGCCCTGTGCTCTGGTGCCACGTAACTGGACTGCTTGTACAAAGCACAATGCTCACTGTGAAGCTCTGTGCTCTGGTGTTACGCAACTGGACTGTATGTACAAAGCACTGTGTACACTCTGAATCTCAGTGCTCTGGTGCCACGCAACTGGACTGTTTATACAATGCGCAGTGTACACTGTGCACCTCTGTGCTATGGTGCCACTCAACTGGACTGTATGTACAAAGCACAGTGCACACTATGCAGCTCAGTGCAATGGTGTCACGCAACTGGACTGTTTGTTCAAAGCACAGTGTACACTGTGCAGCTCTGTGCTCGGGGGTCACGCAACTGGACTGTATGTGCAAAGCGCAGTGTACACTGTGCAGTTCCGTGCTTTGGTGTCTCGCAACTGGACTGTATGTACAAAGCGCAGTGTACACTGTGCAGCTCTGTGCTCTGGTGCCACGCAACTGGACTGTATGTACAAAGCGCAGTGCACACTGTGAAGCTCTGTGCTATGGTGTCACGCAACTGGACTGCATGTATATAACACAGTGCACATTCTGAAGCTCTGTGCTCTGCTGCTACGCAACTGGACTGTTTGTAAAAAGCGCAATGCACACTGTGATGCTCTGTGCTCTGGTGCCACGCAACTGGATTGTTTGTACAGAGCGCAGGGCACTCTGTGAAGCTCTGTGCTCTGGTGCCATGCAACTGGACTCTATGTGCAATGCGCAATGCCCACTGTGATGCTCTGTGCTCTTGTGCAACGCAACTGGACTGTTTGTCCAAAGCGCAGTGCACACTGTGAAGCTCTGTGCTCTGGTGCCACGCAACTGGACTGTTTGTACAAAGCGCAGTGTACACTCTGAAGCTCTGTGCTCTGGTGCCACGCAACTGGACTGCTTGTAAAATGCACAATGCTCACTGTGAAGCTCTGAGGTCTGGTGTCACGCAACTTGACTTTTTGTACAAAGCACAGTGTCCATTGTGCAGCTCTGTGCTCTGGTGCCACGCAACTGGACTGTTTATACAAAGCGCGGTGCACACTGTGAAGCTCTGTGCTCTGGTGTCACGCAACTGGACTATATGTACAAAACACAGCGCACAATGTGATGCTCTGTGCTCTGGTTCACGCAATTGGATTGTTTGTACAATGCGGAGTATACACTCTGAAGCTCTGTGCTCTGGGTCCACGCAACTGGACTGCTTGTACAATGCACAATGCTCACTGTGAAGCTCTGTGCTCTGGTGTCATGCAACTGGACTTTTTATACAAAGCACAATGTACACTGTGATGCTCTGTGTTTTGGTGCCACGCAACTGGACTGTTTGTAAAGCTCAGTGCACACTGTGCTGCTCTGTGCTCTGGTGTCACCCAACTGGATTGCTTGTACAAAGCACAATGCACACTGTGAAGCTCTGTGCTCTGGTGTCACGCAACTGGACTTTTTGTACAAGGCACAGTGTACACTGTGATGCTCTCTGCTCTGGTGCCACGCAACTGGACTGTTTGTACAAAGCACAGTGCACACTGTGCAGCTCTGTGCTCTGGTGCCACGCAACTGGACTGTTTATACAAAGCGCGGTGCACACTGTGAAGCTCTGTGCTATGGTGTCACGCAACTGGACTGTATGTACAAAGCGCAGTGTACACTGTGCAGCCTGGAATCATAATGAAATCTCATAGAGCAACTCTATATATAAAGGACAGACTCTCGAAATACAAACATTTTGGCTATCCAATCTTGCTCCATTTTATTAATTTTCCAATTTGTGTCTAATATTAGCGTGTTTGTGCTAAACACCCACTTCTGTTTCATTAGTACATTTTAATTCTCTTCAAGTTATTTAGCTTCAATAAGTCGTTTCAGAACTGTGTAATTAACCTACATTATTTGTTTTTTGTAACTAAAAACGCTCCTCTGAGCAGGGCTGTACATAATTGATATTTAAACAATTGCTTATATCTGCATAAACTTTCCCAGGTTTGGTTGTAACGCCTGCTTTAAATAGCTTAACTTTTGTATATTGATACTAACCTTCATGTATTGTGGCCTCTCTTGTTTTACTAGCCACAGCTGTCTATTCCACTTTCACATTATTAACTCATGTTATTGTAGTGCCTAGCTCTTTTTAAAATAGCACTATTAACCCTTCTTCAGTATCATTACTATTGTACAGCCCAGGGGCAGTACCCCTAGGACCTAGGACCTAACCCACCCCTTCATCTTTCACCATAAACTACCCTCACAGGCATGCCATAAGCCTCACACGCTTGCTTGACTCAAGCAGGCACAGGGGTATTGCTGCCAGCCACGCTTACACAACTTACAAACAAGCACACTATCTGGAGCAGCAACAGTGATGAAACGCTAAGTAAGCAGCTCGGGGAAGCCTTGAAAGGTAGACCCAGGAGAGCCCAATGGTCTATTCGTGGCCAGCGTCTCTGCATCTCCAGGTCCGTTCCAGCTCCATCACGACGTCACCAGGTGAGAATTAGCAGTGTACTCAGATCTCCTAATTACTTGTAACACCTCACCCAGAACACATTTGTGTTTGTACACTTTGTTTCATACTCGTCCACTAACAAAAGGGACAGTACATTATCGCCACTTACCAATAAATACTTGGTCAGTAAACACATACTTCTTGTAATCATTTCACACATCTTTGCATCCTTACGCCCCACCTGAACTTACTTCTAAATGGCCCTGGCCGTGAATGCTGAGAACTGCATCGTCAGGCAACCCATTGTGTTAGCATAACAGACAGGCGGCAGCCAAGTGCCGACTCCGCACGTGAGCTCGTCTTCACTCGCTCACGCTAATTGGTAAGCTAAGTTAATAGCTCCGCCTTAGACACTCATCCCTTAACAGGTAGACGCACCCCGTAGGATCGCACCCCAACAGATTACATTCATTCACCAACACTTACACTAGTAGTCTCCCCCGATTACGGGAAACTACACCCTTTCGGGAACTACCCCCAAATGTATACATCTACACTACCCTGTTTATCCCATCCCCCAACACCGGGATAAAACAGATTGGTGGAGGCGGGGTACCACGAAAATTTACGGACTCAAACAACGAGCCCTCGTGGTAGATCGCAAGGTACTGAAAGCAGCCAAGCGAAAATAGAATATTTTCTTTCTAGAGAGTACGATGTACATATATATATTCCCTTTAGGCAGAGCGTATATTTTCCTTATTAACACGGTAGACATCCCACCCACCCCACCAGGCAAGGTCGGTAGAAATCAAATGACCACATTTAGAACCACACTAAGGGACTTCGCACACCATTTGTCGGCTAGCACAACTCCACTCCTACCAAAGTTGAAAATTAAGAACGGCGATTTAATATCCGAACACACTGCACCACGCCTCCTTCAGGAACTCGAAATACAGGCATTAGAAATCCGCGCTAAATTCCCTGCAGCGGCAGCACAAATCACTCATTTTACACGATCCCAGGCCCAGACCGGTTCGCAGGAACAACAGTCATCAGTATCCAGTGCTAGTGAGGCAGATTGCTTACCAACACTCCATCCCCTATTGTTACAGCAACTCCAAATTACGGAGCAAAAGACTGATAGTCTGCTCGCACGCATAACACAATTATTGGACACAGACACTGTTAAAGCAGACACCCACACGACAGAGGCAGTTCTAGACATACATACTATTCTAGTCAGTAAAACAGGATTTAGACAGGACGGTGGAAGTAGTGAAGTCTACACAGTACGACATTACACCCCCGATCAGTGACGATATATCAGGCGACGAGCCCTCTGGAAACATAACACACGTTTCATACACAGGGAGTGAGGATAATCCCCGCCAGAACAACACAGATTCAGACACCTCATCACACGACAGGAGGATAGACAGCATAAACGGACAAGAATCGTTACATAGCCAAGGGGAAATAAACGAGCAGGATATGAATAGGCACACGGAATATCCAATGATCCACCCCACAAAGTTCACGGGGGAGGGTCAGGATCCGGAGGAATACCTCAAAGCCGTCAATAGAACGGCTCGGATCAATGGCTGGAGCGACGAAGTCAAGAAACGGCTCTTACCTGCATACTTAACGAAATCGGCCATGACATGGTATGAGCTCCATGAGGACAATCTAGAAGACGCCACATGGGACGAAATCACTTTTTTGCTAAAGAGTGAATTCCAGCACATACCAGACGATGAGGACCTATATGATCAGATCAGACAGAGGTCACAGGGGCCCATAGAGAGCGCGCAAACGTATGTGAATGCGAAACTGCTGATGTGCTACAAGTACAATGCAGCCATGCCTAATAAGCAGAAAGTTAAGCTGCTAATGCAGGGCCTTAGGCCATCACTCGTGGACAAACTATGCATAATGAATAATCCTACGGTACAGCACATGCTGAACAACATAAAAATAATAGAGGCTGGGAGAAAGATCACGGAAAAAGCTACGGAGAAAGCCGTGAATTAGCATTTTCGTCCAGAAAAGGGGGACACCAGCCAAAAGATGGACGAGTTAGTGGACAGGATGGAGAAGCTAACGATAGCTGCAATCCAGGCAGGCGGGGGACCACGCAGGAGAGAAAACTCTGACACAGAGGAACTATACTATCCAGAGAGGGATAGGGGATATACGAAGGGGAGACACTACGAGCGGGAGAAAGCATACTACCCTTCACAGCGGCCAACAACACCGTATGCGCAGGAGAGGCAACATTACCCTCCACGATATTCACCGGTCACATTCACACATGTAGAGCCACCCTATCCCCCACGACGACCGACATCCCCATACACACCGGATTACTACCCTTCGGATTACGAGCAGAGTATTCCCCGGCGAAGCAGCCCGCCACCAAGTAGACAGGCCTATGCTTCCCCACAATATAGGGGAAAGTGGGACTCCCGGGAAAACCCACCCCCAAGCAGACAGGGCTATGCTTCCCCACAATATAGGGGAAAAGGGGACTATCGGGAAAACCCACCCCCAAGTAGACAGGGTTATGCATCCCCGCAGTACAGGGGAAACGGGAATCGCCAGGAAAACCCGCCCCCGCAGCAACAAACGTACACTCCCCCTATCGAAGACAGGAAAGCGGGACAGAGAAGAGTACACGCAGCAAAACAGCCCCACAGAAAGGGGGGGGGGCTGCTCGTATCACGTAGACGAAGGGGCCGGAACAATATCCGCTCCCCGACGAATACCCAAGGGACTTCAGGGACGAGGTACCCCAGCGACCAGACAGGAGGGCACTGCTACCCACACCCGGTTACCCACCGCAAGCGGGGAGTTGGCGCAGCCACCCCGAGGGGGGACAGGCATTTAACACGGGGCGACGCACACCCACATATCCAAAAAACTTTTAAACGGGGAGGTTCGGCCAGCTAGAAGAGCGGCGGAGGATCCTCCCCTAACACAACACCAGAGAGGCCCCTCACCTACACAGACTCGCAAGAGCAGGGGGAAGAAGCAGCCAAATAAAAAAATGGCTGACGATCTGCCCCCGAACCGTTTCCAAACACACCCCGTAAAAGGGGATGGCAACTGTCTAATCAGGGCCATCAGATTTTTAGTCCGCCATAATGAAAACCACCACAGAGAGTACAGGCTGAAAACGGTCAAACACATCCTGGACAACTGGGAAGAGTACCGGGATTTCGTGGCGGACGAGCAGGAAAACCCATTCCAGACAAGGAAAGATTACCAAAGATACATGAGCAGGGATGGTATTTATGCCGGCGCCGTAAAAGTGACCGCTCTCGGCAAGATACTTAAAGTCAACATACATGTATACACTGAAATACATTCACCGCCACTGTTCACCACCACAAGATTCGATAGGGCCCTGCACATACTATTCACAGGGAACCCTAGGGCGGGGCACTACACTCCCCTCACAATTACACGCGAACAAAACACAAACAATAAGCCCACAACATCGCCAGACATGAATACATCACCAACAGAGAAACGGGGGGAAAAGACAAACCCGCACCCTCCAGAAGGGAAGACATACCCCCTACACCACAACACGGGGCGGCAAGTGACCCTACACAGGCGCAAGACACGGACACAGCTGTCTTAGGAGAGCCAGCGATAGGAGTCGAACTCGCAACCGCCTGAAACAAGAAACGGGGCCATACATGCAAACGAAGGGTTAGATTTGCAGACACACTCTCACAGGATGGGGAGAGGAACAACACACTCACACAGAAACTGGGAAGTGAAAACACATTACCCGCTCCAAGAATTCGAGTATTTTAGCAGGGCGGAAAATGAAGAGAGCATGCAATGTACAACCTGAACATATTTCGCTGAGCGAGACAGAGAAGTTGAGCCAGGAAATGAGTCGCGCGGCCAAGCGTGTCAAGTACGATGAGCGACACGCGCCATGCCTCTTCAGCACAAATGTAACGCAGGAAATAAACAATGACGCACACAAGGACAAGGACACTAAGGCAACAACAACAACAACATACACACTCTATAACACATCTCTACAGGGGGAAGGACTCAAATTAGCGGCATTAACAATATACGCCAGCATAAATGGGCACAGAGTGCAAGTCCTTATTGACACAGGTACAGCGGTAAGCTGCGTAAACAGCAAACACGTCACCGAAGGGCAGATACACGGTGTCACGGGTGACATCCGGCTGGTAGCCGCCAATACACAGACACTAGAAAACTCGGGGGTGGCACACATACACATAAGGCTAGACCATTTTGCAACAACACACCCCATGTTCGTGATAGAACATCTTTCTGCGTCAGCAATAATTGGCATGGATTTCCTCGCTAAATATGAAGCAAGCATACATTTTGCTAGCGGCAAGATGCATTTAATGCATAACCAGAAGCTCACTACACGTCCCATGGTATACACCAAGAACACAGATGGGATGCGAGCGGAGCGAGAAACCCGCAAGCACCAGGCCTCTACACTGAACACAATTTACAAACACACAGGCACACACACAGATAAGACACTCAATAACACTCACAGACAGGACCTAACACCAGAACAGGATAGGAGGCTCACAGAGATCCTAGAAATCAATAGAGATATCTTTGCTCACTCGCTAAGAGATCTCGCGGTGACAGATCTTAACGAACACCATGTCACACTCACCAGTGATCGGCCAGTCCACCAGCGCCCCTTCAGTGTGAGTCAGAAGGAAAGACACGCTATCGATACTCAAATTAAGGAGATGCTCGAGGCGGGGATAATTGAGCCGGTAATCTCAAACTACAGTGCGCCGGTCTTGCTGTTAAGGAAGAAGGATGGTTCCCATAGGTTCTGTACAGATTACCGTAGGCTCAATAAATTAATAGAAAATGACAGCTATCCACTAGCACGGGCCGATACCTATTTGGATGCCCTCGGTGGGGCTAACTGGTATAGCTCGATGGATTGTTACAGTGGCTTCTATTCAATCCCAATTTATGAGCCGGATAGGCACAAGCTGACGTTCGTTACAGAAAACGGCCTTTTCGCCTATAAGGTGTTACCCATGGGTCTCCGTAACGCCAGCCGGACCTTCCAAAAATTAGTGGATAAGGCATTTTCAGGGCTAAAATGGCGGTCGGTACTCGTCTACGTGGACGATATAACAGTCTTCTCCCAAACCTTCGACGAGCATCTCGTACATTTGGAGGAGGCTTTCGCAAGGATTAGAGAGGCCAAATTAAGGCTTAAACCTGCGAAGTGTCAATTTGCCAGGCAACAGATTAATATCCTGGGCCATATTGTTAACAGAGAAGGGATTATCCCCGAGCCAGCGAAGACAGACGCAATAACGGGTATCCAAATGCCCACAAATTTAAAACAATAGCGTAGCTTCATGGGCCTGGCATCTTATTACAGGAAGTACTTCTATAGGTTCGCACACATCGCCCACACCCTAACAGAACTCACACGCGAAAGGACGCCCTTCCACATTACACAAGAATACATAGATGCCTGTAACACACTCAAACAACTACTGACCACCCCGCCATTACTGCAACACTTTCGGAGCGATAGGCCCACATTTCTACACGTGGACGCAAGCCAGTATGGACTGGGAGCCGCCCTATTACAGGAAGACACTGAGGGTCGCAAATGGCCAGTGGCTTATGCCAGCAGGAAATTAACGGCCGTTGAAACCAGATACTTTGCCACAGAACGCGAAATGCTGGCATTTTCATGGGGAGTGAACTATTTCCGGGTATACCTCTATGGTATCCAGTTCACGGTAATGACTGACCACGCGAGCCAGCTTTCTTGGGACAAATTCAAAAACCCAAATTCGCGCCTCAATAGGTTTATATTTCGTCTTTACTAATATAACTTCGTGGTCAAGCACAAAAAGGGCGCTACACACTTAGACGCAGATGGGTTGTCTAGGCTGCCAGTAGCCGACCCTCCAGATGACAGTAAGGAACAGGAATGGGATGAAATGCCCACTATTGCCCTGTCGCTGGTAAACATGAAGCAGGAGCAAGAACGTGATCCACACCTGAAACAGATTCTAACGGCACTAGAAAATTTGGACAAGGTAGATTCCAAGACAGCACGGCTGTCTAGGCGATTTTTCCTAGACAAAGACGGGGTACTAAAATTTAAGCCCACAGCCATACACGATAATGCACCTATAGCGGTTCCGGACTCATTGAAAGAAAATATCATGACCGGACACCAAAATAGCCCAATGGCAGGGGCGCATTTGGGTACGCATAAGACATACCATAGAATCCGAGAAAAATACTACTGGGTAAACATGAAGGGCGACATAGACACCTTCGTAAAGACATGTCACACCTGCCAGCGATTTTAAACAAGACCTGGCAAACCTCATGGATTACTAAGCCCCATCCCGGTAGGAGAACTATTCCACAGAGTAGGGATAGATGTTAAAGGCCCCATCTCCACATCTGAATAGGGGAATAAATACATACTCGTGGCTACAGAGTATCTTACCCGGTACATGATTACGAAGGCTATTCCCAAGGCAGTCACGAATAGCATAGCGAAATTTCTATTTAAAATAGTCACGCGATATGGCCTATACCAAACCCTATTATCCGACAAAGGGACTATTTTCACCTCGAGAGTACTCCAACAGTTTCTGGAGATACTAAGGATAAGGGCATACACAACTACGAGTTTTTCACCACAGACCAATGGGCTCACAGAAAGCATGAATAAAATAATCGGGACAGCGCTAGCCAAATTCACGGGGGACACAGGGACAGACTGGGATAATTACCTACAACCCATCACATTCAGATACAACACTTCGATATCCACAGCCACAAAACACTCTCCACACTTTCTGCTGCATGGCAGCACGCCCAGAAATCCAATAGACAATATATGCATCCCCAGGACACTCTCACAGACAACGCGGCCCGGTTAGAGTATTTGCAGATAGCGCGCATGAACGCAAGGAAGAACATAACCGCGGCACAGAAAAAACAAAAAAACGGTACGATCGTCAACGCAAAAGCGTGGAATATACACCTGGGCAATTGGTTATGGTTTCCAATACCGCCCGCAAAAAGAACGTGTCCGAGTTCCTGCTACCACGTTGGACAGGTCCCCTCAAGGTTTGCAGGAAGGTATCTGATCTAAACTACATAGTGAATGTGCGGCATGGACATAAACTCATTAAGGACACTATACACGCCCGCCGCATGAAGGCGTACCACACTCGAAAAACAATACTCACAAATAAGGGCGGAAACGCCGCAAAAAGGAAAGGAAGTGGCTCCACTTGCAGACAGGGTAAGAAAGCCAAGAGATAGGCCTCGAGCCGCGAGGACCTCACCAGGATACGAACCTGCCACAGACACCTAGCTGCCACACATGCAACTAGAGGCCAGGAGATACAAGCACAAGAACGATTGAGCCACACAAACATGAACAAGGGGAGGTTCTTTACATACAGGGAATACATGTACTAACACGAGAACACACAGAGAGGGAGAAAGGAAAGCCCTGAAACACAAAACTACGAAGACATAAACACATAAATTACACAGACAGAGACACTGACACGTAGCTGCGAGACATAACACTAGATGCCACACGGACAGACAGCGGGCACAGATGACATGAATGCCACACTACACAACTCTGACACATGTAGCGTCATCATAATAGGAAGGCCAAAAGATAAGGCACGGTAATTATAAAGAAACGAAGGGCCTTGTGGAAAACATAATTTAACATGCTCACACCATTTGTAGCAAGGTTACGACATGAGTGCTGTTCACTTCAAATATCAACAGGCGGACAGGAAACACTGTAACAACAGCAGGCGTTATCGCATGAGGTAACCTAATACTTTGCAGACTCAGCGCGAATACGTGACGCACTGGGCGGCCAGAGCCATTCTACAGCCTTAGTAGAAATACGGTCGGCAAAGAATCATTCACTCTGGATTCAAAACCACACTACGCCCACAAATTAAGACCACGGCCAACCAAAACTCACACAGACGACACACACGGGTCATACTTACAAGTGCGTAGGCCCGTTCCATGGTATTTGCTATAACGACCTAATCAGGGCATTAGCGACCCCGGGACTACCAATAGGGGACGTACCGGGAACACCAGGCCTCTACGGAGACCACAAAATACCCTTTCGGACCATAACGCCCGAAATCTAAATACGAGGGACGTCCAAGAGTACACGGAACACCCACACTAGGTGAACACAGACACAGTAGACAATCTACAAACTCTGGTAGAGTACACGGGACTAATACCAGTTACCCTATGACACTTAGATTCGTATTACGATACCAGAGGCCACACAGGCACACACAGCAGAGATACGCAATTTAGGGTCCGCATCATAGATAAGAACAAGCGAGCCCAACAGACATTAAACACACAAGGTGGGAAAACCACATGTCAACAAGGGACGATATGAAAATTAGTGCGGGACACTTAGAAATGCCCCGGAAATAGGCCAGGATACACTCCGAAAAGGGAGACAATAGGCACAGGGATAGAGAACAGGCAAAATTAGGGAGGACAGTCAGTACAGCCCGAAAATAGACACCCTAGAGCATTAATCAAAATCACACTCTAGCATACAAAAACACACCAGGGCAGACATATTCCATGAACACGGGGAATATTATGGAACCAGGCACACGACTACACAAAGTAGGGTAACACCACATGTCGACGGCCAAAAATCATGGGAATCCAGTACAAGGAGCGTAGATTACCCCGAACATAGGCAATAGACTTGCTAGACACAAATCATAGATAATTACATAAAGCAGAGGTATTGCGGAAGCAAAGTCCAAACAAGTTTGACAGCGAAAATATGACAGGTTAACACATTGTCCTTTCTAGAACACAAACAAATGTCGACACGCGAATAGTGGCAGACGTCACGTTTTGTTATTCTTCCTGCATGTCGCTGAAGACATTCAGTACACAAGGGCGATAAACATATATACAGGAAATAATGCGCTGCAAATAAGCGAATTCCAACGTGTCGCCACCCACTGTATGCGGAAATATTTTTGCAACAGCGGAACGTGACAATAATACACAGACATGATGACACTAACACAAAACAATAACAGGATGCCATACATTGGCAACGCGGATATTACACAGGAAGTGAGGACGGTATTACATTAGGTCTTGCCTAAAATATTACACAAATATTGCAGACCGTCTGGCTGCGTGGCTCAGGGGTAACGTTCTCGCTTGCTGAGCCCATGGTTGCAGGTTCGAAACCTGGCGCAGTCAGCTGGCATTTGAGGGTGCGCAAATGCGAGGGAGCCGTGTCAGTACATTTACTGGCATGTTAAAGATCCCCTTCGGGGCAAAATTCCGGCACCCCGGCGTCTCTAAAAGCCATGGTAGTTAAAAGGGACGTAAAACCAATAACATTATTATTATTATTAAATATTGCAGACCAGATTGATCTGAAAAAAAAACACTATTTTAGGCCTACCAGTAATAGAACTGGAACATGTATACAGAGGTGATAACAGACACTACACAGCGTGTGGCGGTGGCCATGCGACAACTGATAAACCCGCTCAGATAACAAGGCCCGCGTAGGCCACAGTCCAGTGGCAGGCGGTCTACTGAACACACCGCGCTGCAGACTGGAGCCACGGGCGCTTCCCTCCTACGCGCGCCCAACACTTTTGGGTAGCGACGCAACTGCAGTCAAACGCACAGACTACTTAAGGGCGGATAACTCAGAAGACATAGAGGAACCATTCACACACACACACACCCTAATAATTTCATTTTTTTTTTTGCTTTTTATCCTAAAAATACTACAGTCAATTATGCTATACCGATTTATATTCGCAAGCCACATGCTTATTATCGCGACACAGAGGCAAATACAGATAAAACACACCCCAATTTTTATTAAACGGCCTAGCATACAACAGGCATTGTAGAACTACTCAGCCCAGGCACAGACGGACAGGCGAACTCCCGCCATAGGGCAAACATATTTCAAATGAACACAGACATAGAGGTTAGTATACAGTAGTCATTAAAAGGTACGGCTACATTTAAAACCAGACATATAGGCCTAAGGCATAACTATCCCCAACCACATTATAAACAGGGGACCAGATAAGACCGTGAACGGCACAGAGTCACCACACTCAGAGATCATAGGGACAGCCAAAGGGCGTTGCCCAGAGACATAGATATTTTACACGACGTAGGGATGACAGGCCCACGGGCATAACACGGATTGGTATTTTGGTAGACACTAGGTGCTATATGGCATCTCAACTCAGCTTGCGTAAATACCAAAGAGCGGAAGAAAACACATAACAGCCAAGAGAGGCTGACACAACACAACAGGAGTAGAGGTTGATAATGCCATCAGAATGGCCATAGTACAAGCTACGGGCTAACATCCCCATACCCTCCCTCCTGTACACCCCAATAACTAAAACACTATCCTGCACTGACATACAGACACATAAAAAAAACCTACAGTACATTGAGAATTATACATAGGGGTTGGTAGACTTCATGCTCTTCACAAATTAAGGTCTACTACACCTTGGACCAGTACGCCTACACCAGAATATTAGAGGTGATTCGGACACAAATGTTAAGCGGCGATGCACATCTCCTTATAGAGAGATGAGGCCATACTAGATAACTAACAAATATTTGATTAAAAAATCCCGCATGCAGGGGACATTGACATATTATACCTTAACACATGCCTTCTCCTCAAATGAGAGCATACATGCGCTCATATCCATCTCACTGCATGAGATATCCCGCCCACACACCAAGGGTTGTGTTATTATCACACCTGCATGATATTTTCAATTTTGGACATCTGGGAAAAACCCACCCCATCCACTCACAGTAAATACGTCCTAGTAGCATCACCGGCTCCTGGCCACCATAAACATGGAGTCCAAAGATGCATAACCCTCTCCCACCACGCTTTAACCCTGTTCAGCAAGTAACACCCTCTCGGATCCTAATAATAAGGGACCAGTCACCCCATAAACCTACTAATATCTCCAGGAACATAACAAGGCGTCAGCGCTGGAGATCCGATACGGCAATAATAGGCCTAAAGTAGTCACTGCATTTCGAAGATTCTACAACCCCAAAACACTAAGAATTTTACCTAATTACACAGTACACAAAAATATACCTAAATATTACACTAAGCACTACAGCATACAGTATCACAATTATTTATTAATAATTGAAAGGAATCTGAGGTCACACTAGGTGATGACAAACAGGTATATTGATGAGAGCAGGAGCGCCACACGAGGGCAGAGTCGGGGACGTGATATGGACCCTGACGACCACTTGGACTAGACTAATAGCTAGATGTAAGTTAGGTCAAACCTCGGAGGCGTAGAGGATAGTCTTCCGCCCGCTGGAAGTGAAACAACACAGTCCTCATCCGGGAAAAGGGGTGAAGAGTACACCTAAACAAAATAATGGACGATGTTCCAGCCCACGTAAATGGATGACAACGAGTCTCCAGAGCTTAAATGGTAACGCAACGAGCGGCCAGAGATATAAATGGGGAATGCAGCGAGCTCCCAGAGGGGTTTGTGTGCAACCCATTAATAAATATAAATGAATGATAAATGGCGAAAAAATTTACTATCAGCATTATAACAAATATAAACTAAATGGATATCCACGCGCAGCGTTTGCACCTAGCAACGCAGTCACACAGGCCTGCACACACTACACATTAGTTATTAAGGGGGGAAGTCGACAGTTAGCCTTAAGGAAGTGGAATCTAAAAGGGCCTTACGGCCTGGTGGTTTTGGAAATGACCGGCGTTTCCAAAATACACACGGGTGGTGCCCTGAGGGTGGCGACATGCCTCAGGCGATCGCTTCGATCAAAATTCTAGTATGTAAGGCAGTTGCATTTGGAAGGCAACTGAGACTTACGCAAATTTAACAAGCACTGTTGTAAAACAGTAGCTACAGCATATTTCGGCATTAGGTTAAGGACTATTTCGGCATGTATATACAAATGTTTTTTCTCATAGCATTAATTAGTATAATCTAGATTAAGTACACTCTACATATTAATAATAGTTCGGCACCGTCTAGGGTAAGACCGACACCACATAGGTTTAATTGGAAATGCTATGCGAACGCGACATAGGGCATTCAGCACCATTTAGGGTAAGAACGACACCACATAGGTTTCATTGGAAATGCTATGCGAACGCGACATAGGGCGTTCGGCACCGTCTAGGGTAAGACCGACACGACATAGGTTTAATTGGAAATGATATGCGAACGCAACAAAGGGCGTTCGGCACCGTATAGGGTAAGACCGACACCACATAGGTTTAATAGGTATTGCTATGCGAACGCGACACAGAGCGTTCGGCACCTGGCAACTAAAGACGTTACCAGGGTAAGACCGATAACACGTCAACGATAAACGGTGCAGCAACCGAGGCTGACCAACCGCAGTAGTACACGAGACGTCCGAAGAGGTCTCAAGGGAGGTGGCACCATCCAAGCCGACCCTTAAACAGCGCTGCGCGACATAGGCGCATAACAGTAATATTTGGACAAGGGTATATTCACCACATGTCTCTGTATTTCAGTAAAGAGCTCCTCCACTTCAGCATCGTGGGAACGATGACAACAATGATCATTATCAGGTAAAGGTGGCGTCACGACACACAAATACACTCACTTGTATACACGGAGGAGACATGACAAATATATAGGAAGACAGGAGTACATTCATAAGTATAACAGTAAGGCTGTAGCAGGCTTAGGTTAAGCTAGAATTAAAAGGTGCACAGTAGACATAAGTATGTGTACGAGATATAACCAAAATGTATGTGGATATTATATCTCACTCTATTTCAGGCACACCAGGAGGCGCTCTCTACACACGTTCCACCGGAAAGGGGAACTAACTAATAAATTATTATTTTTCAGATCATCAGCACAACACACATGTCTTTTGTAAATATATTTCCAACACCAGCTTGTACACACTCTCTACAATGACACACACACACAAAATATTCACCGATTTCCCGTCACACTAATAAAGTGATGATAACAGGCGGCGGTTACGCGAGGTGACCGTGGGGCACCGAGCGGCGCTGACGCAACACACGACAGACGCTTGAATAAGGAGCGGATGCGATAGCCAGGAAAGACGTAGCTCTATGAAGGTCTATCCTAGCCATCAAGGTGAATTCTTCCACCCACGGAGGGAAATTCACGAGAGCGGTTGAGCGGTTTAACCACTAAACCACAGAGGCAGGTCAAAAGCCACGGATGAATGGCACAAGGTAAAGGTGGCCAAGAAAGAAAAGCGCTACGGCCATACGCATACGAGAAAGGTACTCATGAGCAGAAAAGGTTTAGTAGTAATAGTAATATAATTAAGGCTAGCATGTAAGCATTGTAATCAAAAATTGTAAGAAATTGTAAAACCGTCAAAGCACGAGAAATATGAAGAATACACATAAAATACTGCAACATTCTAACACCATTCACACCGTAATACACTTTTGTCTCTTCCTTTCTATCCTACTAACGATAACATTTGTGAAGGTGCCCTGTTTCACCCCGACAAAATAAACTATTTGATATATACCTTTAACTTACACCCTGGGGCACCTGTTTTTCTATTTTCTTCCATCGTCCATACAATAACACTCTGCCTATCCTCTTCAGTCCTGAGCTCAGTTCAGAACTTTGAAATATACTTTTCTGTGTTTAACTTATTGCAATTAGGTAAAATAATACATATTTATGAAAAAAAAATATTTTTTTTTCGAAATCACTGGGCTATTAGGACATGTAGCATATATGCTACATCAGGACTTAATGACTACTCTCCTCCCACTACTTTGCAATGCTAAATTATTTTGAGACACACGATTACTAATGGTTTAATGCCTTGTAAAGTATGTACAATAGCAACATAATTTTTGGAAAATTTTTCTATATTTATTTTGCATTATCTAAAGTCAAAATAAAAATAATTAAGAAACTATGTTTAAAAATTTTTGACTAAAAAGTCAAAGCACTAAAAAAGTTATATTCAAAAGAACATAAAATTGAAGGTGCAATCCACAATATCCAGTTATGACTCATGGAATGCTCAGAAAAGTCTCTTTTTTCCGTAAAGCGCAGGTATATTTTGCATTTTTTGCACTGTACAAACGTGAATCCCTTTCAGCTCGGTAGTCTACATCATGATCTACCTTTTTGCGTTCTGCTCATCATTTCTGGTAGATGCAAAGCATGAAACTTCCTGGATTGAACAGACGTCATAGGCGCTGGTATTCTGCGGCGCGTCAAGTTTCGATTTCCATCGTCCTCATCACCATCATCAGGTCCATCATTCGCTTCGTCTTCATTGTTGAAGATGCTGTATTCAATCTCTGGTCATCTTCCCTCCCATCATCATCATCTCCAATCACCAGCTCAATATCAGACACATCAGGATCGATAGAGTCAATCAGTCCCACAATGTCTGCATCATTCAAGGCTGAATGAATAAATAAATGGTGAAATTTAATGTTACCTCTTTCATTACATGCTAAGAGAAATTAGGCTATGTGGTAAGAGAAAGTAGGCTATATAATATTTAAAGACCGCATATTTCTCAACATTTAAGCCACATGTGACTTCAGCATTATCTACAGCACTGAAAGACATGCTAAAAATGAGGAAAATTCAGACATAAAATCATGTTGCAAGTATGAAATGTCAAGGTCATTGCCTGATGTAGAGTATATGCTACGTAATGCAAATCGTGATCGTGTGAGTATTTTAGTATATTACCGAAACTTACATTCAATAGCACATTAACTGTTGATCAATTGTAAGCAATTTTTTTAACATTTACATTACTTTAATATACAAATACATATTAATTACCTGTATGTCTTGTTTCCATGGTTACCAGTCCGCCAACTTCAATATTCACAGAGGTGCTGCCACCTATTCGCTAGAGCGGGTAACAAAAAAAAGTAATGTGCGTGATGCGCGACCTATAGACTATATGCTACAGCCGGCAACCCGCAGTGAAGCCAGCGCTTGAGTCAGAAAAAAAATAAAAACCGCATGTAGCATATATGCTACGTAAGGACAGAGGAGGCTATACTTTATAAACACAATGTACATGCAGGGAGCAATTTTTTCCCACACAACGACGGACGGCACAACCACCCGTCCAACCATGTTTTTTTCCATCCTACATGGCACACCAATATGCACATATCTATGTTTTTTTCTGTTCATTAACAGAAATAGCATCAATAGCATAATAATAATAATAAACTATGTATATACCCAAAACCCACCCTCTCTGAGCACACTCTAAACTCACATCACCAACCAAAGGGACGACACGACATCTACACATCTACACGACACCAAAGAAGAAGAGGGACAAGAAGAAGAAGAAGAAGAACCACCACACCGACACACCTACTCTATTTTCCGAACAAAGGCCGAGGAGGTCTTGTACAGCCCAGGGGCAGTACCGCTAGGACCTAGGACCTAACCCACCCCTTCATCTTTCACCATAAACTACCCTCAGAGGCATGCCATAAGCCTCACACACTTCCTTGACTCAAGCAGGCACAGCGGTATTGCTGCCAGCCACGCTTACACAACTTACAAACAAACACACTATCTGGAACAGCAACAGTGATGAAACGCTAAGTAAGCAGCTCGGGGAAGCCTTAAAAGGTAGACCCAGGAGAGCCCAATTGCCTATTCGTGGCCAGTGGCTCTGCATCACCAGGTCCATTCCAGCTCCATCACGACGTCACCAGGTGAGAATTAGCAGTGTGCTCAGATCTCCTAATTACTTGTAACACCTCACCCAGAACACATTTGTATTTGTACACTTTGTTTCATACTCGTCCACTACCTAAAGGGACAGTATATTATAGCCACTGACCAATAAATCCCATCCCCCAACACCGGGATAAAACACTATTTTATGATTTGTGGCTTCCCTTGCGTCACTATCTATGGCTGCCTAAGCCACATTCAATTAATTAACTCATGTAATTATTGTGCCTAGTTCATGCCACGCAACTGAATTGTACGAACAGAGCCCAGTGCACACTGTGCAGCTCTGTGCTCTGGTGCCACGCAACTGGACTGTTCGTACAAAGCACAGTGCACACTGTTCACCTCTGTGCTATGGTGTCAAATAACTGGACTGTATGTAAAAAGCACAATGCACTCTGTGCAGCCCTGTGCTCTGGTGTGACGCAACTGGATTATATGTACAAAACACAGTGCACACTGTGCAGCTCGGTGCTCTGGTGTCACGCAACTGGACTATATGTACTGTGCCCGCTTCTCCAATGGGACAGGCGATCACCCGACTAGCATCCCGGCCCCACTAGAGGAAACAGCCAAGGGAGTGGGTACAAAAAAAATTAGGGCATGAATCTTGGTTCATACAGACAAGACTAAAAGAAAAGCTCCAGTGAGCTAGAGACAAAGGGTCTCGGGTCGTTTACGGGTTGGGATGGTAAATAGACTGAACCAGGATTCACAAGCAAAACCCTAACTTGAACTGACAAACAGAAAAGAAAGGAGAAGCCCTCGTAAAATCACATCTGCTCCTTTATTGGCCAAAGGATAAATAAATATGCAACCTGCCTATCACGCACGAGTATAATGTTATGGTGGGACAAAGTCCGGAAAAGAAATAAAGTTCATAGTCCCTAAACAAAGAAAAGAAAATTACGCTTATTCAAACTCGTGGGTGTCCTCTCTTAAAGTTCCGACAGGGAGATCGTCTTTCAAAAAGCTAAATTAACCATAATTTATCGGTGCACACGCATGTAAACATCACTAGCCACTCAACTTAAAGTTCACCTGCGGCAAAAAAACTCTAAGAAAATATCGAATATCTATATAAATTACAACTGTCTACCCTTATACAGTAATGGACGGATCTCCTCTATCGAACTGCAAATGAATAATTAAAGAGCATCATGTTACATCAAATAGCACTCAAACATCGACTCAGCTTCACATAAGATGACATTTCAACAATTAATTATAACCTATCATAAATTATTAACACACCCAGATTGTGCTTACATATTTACACTACTAATTCTTATTATTATTATTAATTTATCTTCGCCTTTCCAACAACCTTGATCCACACGGTCATATTTGTCATAGTAATTAAATTATAGCATTGTCCAATGTTTATGAAAGGTTAAGAACTTCGTAATAAGGCGCCCTAGCGTCTTTCATACTCACAACGAACATTTAATCGTAACCCTTCCGCCGAACACTCTGTGTGAAGATCCAAACAACCTGACTGTCGAGCGCACCATCAATTACACACCTGCGCTATTCAATACAACTCATCAATGAACGTTGCACGTTCGTCCAGAGGACCCTGTCCTTACAACTACAATTCCACGGACATCCGTCGCCCCGTGAATAATCTCGTCACATATGACGGAATAATACCATATCTAATTACCACATAATTATCACATAAACTTTACACAACATCACTACAAAATAAATCATGCAGTATCAGCATGTCTCAAGAACCCACACTAACAGAGCGTATCAACTTTATCGGGACCACGAGGTCGTATGATAATATGGCATCCTCTCCAAGGAACCTTACCCGACAATCTTCAACCATATTCATTGCTATAAAAATCTGTTCATTCCGTGACAAGCCTTTCAGAATAGAATTCGAATAATGACCTCTGAAATCGACGTGCTAGGATCTCCCAACAAAATGGGCATCTCTTATTATGGTTACCCAATTTCAAATTATTATTATTATTATGTCTCAGAGAATAAATACATGTCTTACTCCTACCATTGATGCTGTAAATTTATATAGGTCAAATGACCCGAGAAGAAAGACAAAAAACATCTGCACGACCCTATGAGAAAAAAAAATGATGCTCTTATTCAACCTGGAATAAATGATTATAAAGGGCGTTAAGTTACACGATCTCAGGTTATCTCATTGCATGGCTATCCGAGGTAGAAGTTCTCTTCTTTCTGATGAACAAGGATGGAAAGGAAACGTCTTACTTTATATCCGGCGTCCTCGGAAATCCATGGCGCCGGCGTCGTCATCGTCTGCGGCATCAGGGCGGCGGCGTCCCTCCAGCGTCCCCGCGATGTGGTCTCCCAGCGTACTGGTAGAGGTATCCGCCCATGGCACCTCCCGATCTTCTGGCGACGCCCATGTCTGCCCACAGGTTGTCCCCCGTCACTTTCAACAGCGCCGTCTCCCGACGTCCCAACCATGGTCCACTCGTCCACCTCGTTGAGACCGTTCATCCCATTATGGCCCCTTAGAAGTTCAGTGCAGCATAATTCGCGTGTTAATATGCATGTTGATGCCCAGAATATATGAGTCCATGGCTATTAAGTTCATGCTGCCATGTGGCAATATTACATCTCACTATATCAGAGCACATTCACGCTCGCACACTAAAGCGTCTAGTTCCTGGTTCACTTGAGTTATATGTTTTCACTTCCTTTAACCCGGTGACACACTTCCTTCCACGAGGAGCTATTTCGAGCTGGCCTTGACCGACATATCAAGTTGCCTGCGGCCCGTAGTCTTCCAACCCAAGCTTAAAGGAGATATGGCCTTCCTTACTGCGTTCTCACTACGTTTCTTAAAACGCCGTACTGCTATGCTATTTCCGAATGGATGTCAGTTAAAATATAGGGCCTCGCGATAATGTTTCGCCTCGACTATCCTTATATAGTTCTTCCCCTGATACTCGTAAATTTAAACACCTCCTGGTATCAATCTTTAATGAACATAAATTGTCGGCATAAACGGACTTCCTTTATCAATTCTAACTGTTTCCTCACACACTAGCGAGTCCGAAATCGCCTTGAAATTCACACTGTTCGACCAACAAACTGACATACTTCACTGTAAAAAAACTCACTGGCAATATATGCACGCTAGTTTCAGGCTTCATGGCCCGCTGGTTACTCACAAAAACCATTCAAGTTCCCGATGTAAAATCACTGTCTACATGACATAGGCTAATCTTCCGTGCTCCGCTGTGTGACATTCTCGTCCACGCACTACTGACTCACACACTGCTGACTCACATACACATACTGAACATTCCGGAACTATGTCCTTCTTCGAGAAAAAGAAAGTGGGAGGGGTTGGAACCTTCTGGAGCATTCCCCTGCTCTCGCCGCGTCATGCCATGACGTCATACTGACTCTCCGAGTTCCTTTCCGATCTCCTGTCATCCGGGGCCGGTAATTGACCCTGACTGGATCGGTCACATCTCTCCCGCGGCCTTCAAAATATAAGCGGTGGGAACATAGCTTATATTTTTCCTCAAATGTTGCATGTGAACGATATATTCAGTCATCTCCTCAATGCTGACTAACGGGTTTGCCGGTGATACTTCCGCAGATTCGCAGCATTGAAATTCCCAACAAGTGCATTCGTGACGTTGTCAACCACCATATAGCAATTGTTGTCCATCACTCTGGCAACCCTATGGGGTCCCGAAAATGGGCGCGCAAATTTCCCATACACTCTGAGTGGTAAGTTTGATGACGTGGGTTTCCGAATCAGCACCAGGTCATTGACTCGAAGTGGCTCGCGAAAACGGCGGCCAGCCTTCCTTCTCTCCCGTTTCTGCGCCTGTAGCTGCATCCTCTCCCGAGCCAGTTCGTTTCTCCTTTGCACCGACGGCTCAATCTCTGGGGGTGCCTGTATAACAGCATGCCAAGGCCTACTTTGTTTTCGTCCATGGTGCAGAAGGCAAGGAATTTGTCTGGTACTCTCATGTGTTGTAGAATTCAAGCAACGTTCAATTATGGGTACCACTTCCATCCATCGATGATGCTGTTCATGACAGTAAATCCGGCAGTATTTTCCAATCTCCGCATTTACTCTTTCAACAGGATTTCCTTCTGGGTATCTTATGGAGCTCAAGATATGCCTTATGCCGAGTCGTGCCATAGCTTCCTGAAATTCGGCGCTCGTGAACTGCGTTCCGTGATCGCTCAGAAGGAACTCTGGCTTCCCTGCAGTTGGAATCACGCCGGTTTCAATCCTGCGAATCACGTATCGGGATGTTGCCTTCTGGATAGGGTGCAACATGACTAATTTGGTAAACACATCCATCGTCACCAAAATGTATTGGTTACCCCTGGTGGACCTCGGAAGGGGGCCATACAGGTCCGTAGCCATTAATTCATTCGGACGAGTCGGTATAATAGCCCTAGGCTTCTCCTTAGATACGTCCGATGGGAATTTGCATCTCTGACAGATGTCGCATGTCCTGATTACCGCTCGTACGGTTTTTCCCATATACTCCCAGGTAAATGTTTCTCTTATGGCATGTAAGGTTTTATCACATCCTCCGTGCCCAATAGATCGGTGAGCCAACCAAACCACTGCTGAAATCAACTTCGGCGGTATTACAATACGTAGCCTTGTGTGGTCTTTATCGACAAACTTGTGAATCACGTCACCAACAATGTGATAAAAGTGAGCAATCTTCGCCGTTCCAGCATAATCGGGATCATCTGCACCCATGCGATTCTTCAAATACCGGTATATCCGTCTTAACGGAGTATATCGCCGTTGCGCCTGGCTCAGGCGTTTCAAACGTTCCACCGTTTCCTGATCGTCCGGTATTAGCTCTACCTGGTGCAAAACAGCCTCCTCACGTGGGTTTCTGCTCAAAACATCCGCCAGAAAGTTTTGCTTTCCGGGCCTATGAATAACTTCTGCATCGAATTGCTGCAGGAACAGGGTCCAGCGCGTGACTCTTTCGCTTGACATGTCAGACTTTAACATAAACTGTAACGCGCGATGGTCCGTCACAATCACGACCTTATGCCCTAGAAGAATCTTCTTCCACATCTTTAGAGCATAAATTATAGCCAGCGCCTCCAGTTCCGTGGCAAAGTAATTAAGCTCAGGCTGTCGCAATTTCCTACTGGTAAATGCCAGGTAATGTTGTTTCTTCTCGTCATCCACCTGGTACAACACAGCGCTCACTCCTACCTTTGAAGCATCGTTGTCAATATAAAATGTTTTGGAGAAGTCTGGGTACTCCAGTTTAACGTTGTTAAGGAGCATGTGTTTAGCTTCCGTGAAGGCCTCTTCACACGCCTGATCCCACTTCCAACGATTGTTTTTCCTGAGCATGCTCTGTAGAGGGGCAACTACATCCGTGTAACGGGGACAATGACTAGAAAAGAATAAAGTCATTCCCAGGAACTGCCTCACTTGTTTCACCCTTTCTGGTCTGGGAAACTCAGCTATCGCTTCAATTTTCTCCGGGTTCGGCCGATATCCATATTCGTCAATGAGATGTCCCAAAAATCGAATTTCTCGATGAAAGAAATTGCATTTCTCCAGGTTTGCCTTGAATCCGGCCGTAAGCAAGTTCTCAAACAACAATCTCAAGTGTTTCAGGTGCTCCTCTACTGACGTGGATGCCAAGATCAAATCGTCCACATAACATAGTACGTGTTTCTTGACCTCTTCACTCAAGTTGCTGTCCAGCGCTCGAATCAGCACAGGGCCACTGTTTTTCAAACCGAAGGGAAGGCGGTTAAAGACGTGGGTCTTCTGCTCATGCAGGAAGCCAGTGTATTGCTTGCTGTTCTCGGTTAATTCGACATGATAATAGGAATTTGTGAGATCTACGGTCGAGAAATATTTCTTTCCTTTAAAGCGCCTCAGCAGCTCTCTAATTTGCGGTGGGCGGTCGTATTCTGGCAAAATGCGTGCATTTATTCCACGTGCATCTAGACAAATCCTTAGGCGACCATTTGGCTTCCTTACAACCGCTAAAGGGTTTAGGAAAGAAGTCGGAGCCTTCTTTATTATGCCATCCTTCTCCATGGCGTTTATCATGGCCTTTACCTCCTCCTTCCATTTCTCTGGGACTGGATATATGTGTTTCCTGTATGGTGAGTCATCACTCAACTTGATATCGTACTGAAAGTTCTTGATAACTCCGGGTTTGTCGCTAAATACCTCCCGAAACTCCTGTATTAGGTCATCAAACTGTTTCTTGACGGTTGGATCCAATATTTCCTTTACACCAACGGGCATGTGGGTGATCGTCTCTTCCTCACGTTCCACGATATTCTCAAGTTTGTTCTCCAAAAAAGGCGTGCTCAAGCTGGCATTGATATAACCTTTCGATCCTCTACTCGGCGATTCGTTTCCGACATACATAACACCCTCTTGCATATTTATAATCCAGCCGTACTCCGAAATGAAGTCAACACCCAGAATTATTTGAAAATTGATGTTGGAGATGGCCACGAACACGTGCTCATAAAACCTCCCCGCAATCTTGATCGTCAACAGGGCCTGCAGCTTGCATCTCACTGAACGATCGGGAATTACACCTCTAACCTTTACATTCGCTACAGGTAGAGTATGTACGGGTCCTGCCTCCATTATCTCGTCCAAACATGACTGAGACACCACACTAATCATCGCTCCGGTGTCAACCAGGGTTTTTATTTGTTTACCGAGCACCTCTACTGTTATGATCGGCAAAGAATACACTTTCCCGCGGCGGATAACGTCTTCCTCATGAATCAAGTCTTCGTCGGTAGCCTGAAATATCTCTTGAATTTCTATCAGTTCGGGAGGTCCAAGGTTTGAGGAATTTCTTAATTTGAAGTTTTTTTTTGTTGATCTGACCGACTTGTGTCAGGTGGTCGGTCAGCTTCCCCCGGTGGTGCGGATGGATTACTCCGTAATTGTTGTAAATATTCCTGGCTCTCTCGATGTCTTTCCGTATAGCTCGGCCGCGACCCCTGAGAACGAGAATCCCTATAGGCATTCTGTCTCTGATAGTATTGATTTGACTGCCTTCGCTGATATTCACCATATCGTCCCTTCGTATTGTTGAATCGGGATCTCCTACGTTCTTCATACGGTTTATTCCTCCATCTGGGTCGCTCGTCTGTTCCACTGTAGCTCCTATCTCGGCTCCGATAGTACCCAGTGTCCCTTGGCCTGTCCATCTCCCGCGGCGTTCGCTCTTCCGTCTGCGCAATTTTGTCAATCACGACCGTGTTCACATCTCTATTTTCCTGTCGTCCGGACCTCGCCTGTAACTGTGCGCTAGTGTGGTCCAGTTTTCGAAGAATCTCTTCACATCCCTCTAAAGTCTCGGCTCCTGACGCTATTACACTCTTCTGGACCTCTACAGGTAACTGTCGTATAATGGCTTGGACCAATTCGTCCTCCGGCACTGGTGGAGTCAAATACTGCAGCCTGGCGAGTTGCGACGCGAAGTACCCCGCGTACCTAGTCGGATTGGACGTCGCATACCGTTTAGCGTATAGTTCCGCCCGTATGTTCAACTGTTCTTCAGGGCTCCAAAAACGTTTGATTAATAATCGTTCGAACTCATCCGTGCTCGTGAACGTGTATCGAAATGCGCGAAACCAAGTTAATGCCGTCGATTCCAGGGACCTCTCTATAACTCTTAGTTCCCTCTCACGTGGTATCTTATTTTCCGCCATGTATTCACGGACCTCCCTCATAAATTCGATAGGTGTGACGTTATTAGTCCCATTGTTCCCCGAGAATTTCCTCGGTTGGTGGTCTATACTTCTAATGATAGTTAGGTGTCCCGCGGGATTTGTACTCCGTATTCTCGGCGTTGCATCTACCTCACCCGCCTTTCTAGAAAATGGGGCCTTTTTACTTTCCGTCCCGTTAAGATGTGGCGTGTTTTCAATTTCGGACCATCTAACCCTTTCTGACTCCGATTTGTCTTTTATCTGCGTCATTTCCGCCTCTAAGTTGCCTAATCGAGTGAGTTGCCTTCCCTGTTGAATAATGATCTTCTCCTCCAACTCAACAATGGAAGTGTGGATAGATTCTCTCACATGTTCGAGTAATGTCGTTTGTGAATTATTGATTTTCCTGTCATACGTGTCCTGGAATGATTCAACCTGTATCTGCATGTTTTTCACGTCCTTCGCAACCTCTTCTTTCCAACCTGACACGTCCTGTTTCAACTTATCCAGGGTTTCCTCGTTAGACTGACCAATTTGCTCAATTTTTGCCGTCAAATCTTGTCCCATGCCTTTAATATTACTGTTCAACTTCTCCTCAAGTCCTTCAATATTCCCCCGAAGCGAACTCTGAGTATCCCTGATTTGCCGTGCCATAGAATCTTTGAGCTCCGCGGTGAGCACTTGGAATGTAGTTTCTACCTTTTTATCGAGTAGATTAATCTTATTATCTATAGCCTTTCCTGATAGCCTAAGATTACGTTCTACAGCATCAATGTTTTTCTGCAAATGAGATTCTAAACTCTTAAGATTAGATCCCATGACTTCTAATAAGTCGGTTCTGAGACCATCAACTTTATCACTAACATCTTTTTTTATTCCTGCTACCTGAATACCGACACCCTCTTGTGTCCTCTGTACCTCTGCTACCTGAATGCCGACACCCTCTTGTGCCGTCCATAAGCGATCCATATCGCTCTTCATGTTTATTTTAATTGACCCAACACTATCCTTAACATTATTCATTTCAGTGGTTAGACCAGTTAATCCAACTTGGATTTGTTTTAATATATCAGCAATATTTTCTGTGGTTACTGCTTGTGACATCTTACAATACAACTTAAATATAGGGGCCTACATGGGATTGTAGGTCGTCGAGTATAGCCATAACCTGAGATCGTGTACCAACCCTGTCAAATGGTTCACTAAAGGCTCAGTGTGATACGAGGTTAATTTTACACAAGAATTACACATGGCAAGTATCGCGCTCCCATCAAAGGCACGAATCTGACCACACAGTATACTCCCATCATCACAACAAATGATAGAGTACAAAAAAAAACATGCCCATGACGGAAACGAAACACACCATCGTCGTCGAGCCCAACACGTTGGCGGCGCCACTTCCCTCCCCCCTGTGCCCGCTTCTCCAATGGGACAGACGATCACCCGACTAGCATCCCGGCCCCACTAGAGGAAACAGCCAAGGGAGTGGGTACAAAAAAAAATTAGGGCATGAATCTTGGTTCATACAGACAAGACTAAAAGAAAAGCTCCAGTGAGCTAGAGACAAAGGGTCTCGGGTCGTTTACGGGTTGGGATGGTAAATAGACTGAACCAGGATTCACAAGCAAAACCCTAACTTGAACAGACAAACAGAAAAGAAAGGAAAAGCCCTCGTAAAATCACATCTGCTCCTTTATTGGCCAAAGGATAAATAAATATGCAACCTGCCTATCACGCACGAGTATAATGTTATGGTGGGACAAAGTCCGGAAAAGAAATAAAGTTCATAGTCCCTAAACAAAGAAAAGAAAATTACGCGTATTCAAACTCGTGGGTGTCCTCTCTTAAAGTTCCGACAGGGAGATCGTCTTTCAAAAAGCTAAATTAACCATAATTTATCGGTGCACACGCATGTAAACATCACTAGCCACTCAACTTAAAGTTCTCCTGCGGCAAAAAAAAACTCTAAGAAAATATCGAATATCTATATAAATTACAACTGTCTACCCTTATACAGTAATGGACGGATCTCCTCTATCGAACTGCAAATGAATAATTAAAGAGCATCATGTTACATCAAATAGCACTCAAACATCGACTCAGCTTCACATAAGATGACATTTCAACAATTAATTATAACCTATCATAAATTATTAACACACCCAGATTGTGCTTACATATTTACACTACTAATTCTTATTATTATTATTAATTTATCTTCGCCTTTCCAACAACCTTGATCCACACGGTCATATTTGACATAGTAATTAAATTATAGCATTGTCCAATGTTTATGAAAGGTTAAGAACTTCGTAATAAGGCGCCCTAGGGTCTTTCATACTCACAACGAACATTTAATCGTAACCCTTCCGCCGAACACTCTGTGTGAAGATCCAAACAACCTGACTGTCGAGCGCACCATCAATTACACACCTGCGCTATTCAATACAACTCATCAATGAACGTTGCACGTTCGTCCAGAGGACCCTGTCCTTACAACTACAATTCCACGGACATCCGTCGCCCCGTGAATAATCTCGTCACATATGACGGAATAATACCATATCTAATTACCACATAATTATCACATAAACTTTACACAACATCACTACAAAATAAATCATGCAGTATCAGCATGTCTCAAGAACCCACACTAACAGAGTGTATCAACTTTATCGGGACCACGAGGTCGTATGATAATATGGCATCCTCTCCAAGGAACCTTACCCGACAATCTTCAACCATATTCATTGCTATAAAAATCTGTTCATTCCGTGACAAGCCTTTCAGAATAGAATTCGAATAATGACCTCTGAAATCGACGTGCTAGGATCTCCCAACAAAATGGGCATCTCTTATTATGGTTACCCAATTTCAAATTATTATTATTATTATGTCTCAGAGAATAAATACATGTCTTACTCCTACCATTGATGCTGTAAATTTATATAGGTCAAATGACCCGAGAAGAAAGACAAAAACATCTGCACGACCCTATGAGAAAAAAAATGATGCTCTTATTCAACCTGGAATAAATGATTATAAAGGGCGTTAAGTTACACGATCTCAGGTTATCTCATTGCATGGCTATCCGAGGTAGAAGTTCTCTTCTTTCTGATGAACAAGGATGGAAAGGAAACGTCTTACTTTATATCCGGCGTCCTCGGAAATCCATGGCGCCGGCGTCGTCATCGTCTGCGGCATCAGGGCGGCGGCGTCCCTCCAGCGTCCCCGCGATGTGGTCTCCCAGCGTACTGGTAGAGGTATCCGCCCATGGCACCTCCCGATCTCCTGGCGACGCCCATGTCTGCCCACAGGTTGTCCCCCGTCACTTTCAACAGCGCCGTCTCCCGACGTCCCAACCATGGTCCACTCGTCCACCTCGTTGAGACCGTTCATCCCATTATGGCCCCTTAGAAGTTCAGTGCAGCATAATTTGCGTGTTAATATGCATGTTGATGCCCAGAATATATGAGTCCATGGCTATTAAGTTCATGCTGCCATGTGGCAATATTACATCTCACTATATCAGAGCACATTCACGCTCGCACACTAAAGCGTCTAGTTCCTGGTTCACTTGAGTTATATGTTTTCACTTCCTTTAACCCGGTGACACACTTCCTTCCACGAGGAGCTATTTCGAGCTGGCCTTGACCGACATATCAAGTTACCTGCGGCCCGTAGTCTTCCAACCCAAGCTTAAAGGAGATATGGCCTTCCTTACTGCGTTCTCACTACGTTTCTTAAAACGCCGTACTGCTATGCTATTTCCGAATGGATGTCAGTTAAAATATAGGGCCTCGCGATAATGTTTCGCCTCGACTATCCTTATATAGTTCTTCCCCTGATACTCGTAAATTTAAACACCTCCTGGTATCAATCTTTAATGAACATAAATTGTCGGCATAAACGGACTTCCTTTATCAATTCTAACTGTTTCCTCACACACTAGCGAGTCCGAAATCGCCTTGAAATTCACACTGTTCGACCAACAAACTGACATACTTCACTGTAAAAAAAACTCACTGGCAATATATGCACGCTAGTTTCAGGCTTCATGGCCCGCTGGTTACTCACAAAAACCATTCAAGTTCCCGATGTAAAATCACTGTCTACATGACATGGGCTAATCTTCCGTGCTCCGCTGTGTGACATTCTCGTCCACGCACTACTGACTCACACACTGCTGACTCACATACACATACTGAACATTCCGGAACTACGTCCTTCTTCGAGAAAAAGAAAGTGGGAGGGGTTGGAACCTTCTGGAGCATTCCCCTGCTCTCGCCGCGTCATGCCATGACGTCATACTGACTCTCCGAGTTCCTTTCCGATCTCCTGTCATCCGGGGCCGGTAATTGACCCTGACTGGATCGGTCACATCTCTCCTGCGGCCTTCAAAATATAAGCGGTGGGAACATAGCTTATATTTTTCCTCAAATGTTGCATGTGAACGATATATTCAGTCATCTCCTCAATGCTGACTAATGGGTTTGCCGGTGATACTTCCGCAGATTCGCAGCATTGAAATTCCCAACAAGTGCATTCGTGACGTTGTCAACCACCATATAGCAATTGTTGTCCATCACTCTGGCAACCCTATGGGGTCCCGAAAATGGGCGCGCAAATTTCCCATACACTCTGAGTGGTAAGTTTGATGACGTGGGTTTCCGAATCAGCACCAGGTCATTGACTCGAAGTGGCTCGCGAAAACGGCGGCCAGCCTTCCTTCTCTCCCGTTTCTGCGCCTGTAGCTGCATCCTCTCCCGAGCCAGTTCGTTTCTCCTTTGCACCGACGGCTCAATCTCTGGGGGTGCCTGTATAACAGCATGCCAAGGCCTACTTTGTTTTCGTCCATGGTGCAGAAGGCAAGGAATTTGTCTGGTACTCTCATGTGTTGTAGAATTCAAGCAACGTTCAATTATGGGTACCACTTCCATCCATCGATGATGCTGTTCATGACAGTAAATCCGGCAGTATTTTCCAATCTCCGCATTTACTCTTTCAACAGGATTTCCTTCTGGGTATCTTATGGAGCTCAAGATATGCCTTATGCCGAGTCGTGCCATAGCTTCCTGAAATTCGGCGCTCGTGAACTGCGTTCCGTGATCGCTCAGAAGGAACTCTGGCTTCCCTGCAGTTGGAATCACGCCGGTTTCAATCCTGCGAATCACGTATCGGGATGTTGCCTTCTGGATAGGGTGCAACATGACTAATTTGGTAAACACATCCATCGTCACCAAAATGTATTGGTTACCCCTGGTGGACCTCGGAAGGGGGCCATACAGGTCCGTAGCCATTAATTCATTCGGACGAGTCGGTATAATAGCCCTAGGCTTCTCCTTAGATACGTCCGATGGGAATTTGCATCTCTGACAGATGTCGCATGTCCTGATTACCGCTCGTACGGTTTTTCCCATATACTCCCAGGTAAATGTTTCTCTTATGGCATGTAAGGTTTTATCACATCCTCCGTGCCCAATAGATCGGTGAGCCAACCAAACCACTGCTGAAATCAACTTCGGCGGTATTACAATACGTAGCCTTGTGTGGTCTTTATCGACAAACTTGTGAATCACGTCACCAACAATGTGATAAAAGTGAGCAATCTTCGCCGTTCCAGCATAATCGGGATCATCTGCACCCATGCGATTCTTCAAATACCGGTATATCCGTCTTAACGGAGTATATCGCCGTTGCGCCTGGCTCAGGCGTTTCAAACGTTCCACCGTTTCCTGATCGTCCGGTATTAGCTCTACCTGGTGCAAAACAGCCTCCTCACGTGGGTTTCTGCTCAAAACATCCGCCAGAAAGTTTTGCTTTCCGGGCCTATGAATAACTTCTGCATCGAATTGCTGCAGGAACAGGGTCCAGCGCGTGACTCTTTCGCTTGAAATGTCAGACTTTAACATAAACTGTAACGCGCGATGGTCCGTCACAATCACGACCTTATGCCCTAGAAGAATCTTCTTCCACATCTTTAGAGCATAAATTATAGCCAGCGCCTCCAGTTCCGTGGCAAAGTAATTAAGCTCAGGCTGTCGCAATTTCCTACTGGTAAATGCCAGGTAATGTTGTTTCTTCTCGTCATCCACCTGGTACAACACAGCGCTCACTCCTACCTTTGAAGCATCGTTGTCAATATAAAATGTTTTGGAGAAGTCTGGGTACTCCAGTTTAACGTTGTTAAGGAGCATGTGTTTAGCTTCCGTGAAGGCCTCTTCACACGCCTGATCCCACTTCCAACGATTGTTTTTCCTGAGCATGCTCTGTAGAGGGGCAACTACATCCGTGTAACGGGGACAATGACCAGAAAAGAATAAAGTCATTCCCAGGAACTGCCTCACTTGTTTCACCCTTTCTGGTCTGGGAAACTCAGCTATCGCTTCAATTTTCTCCGGGTTCGGCCGATATCCATATTCGTCAATGAGATGTCCCAAAAATCGAATTTCTCGATGAAAGAAATTGCATTTCTCCAGGTTTGCCTTGAATCCGGCCGTAAGCAAGTTCTCAAACAACAATCTCAAATGTTTCAGGTGCTCCTCTACTGACGTGGATGCCAAGATCAAATCGTCCACATAACATAGTACGTGTTTCTTGACCTCTTCACTCAAGTTGCTGTCCAGCGCTCGAATCAGCACAGGGCCACTGTTTTTCAAACCGAAGGGAAGGCGGTTAAAGACGTGGGTCTTCTGCTCATGCAGGAAGCCAGTGTATTGCTTGCTGTTCTCGGTTAATTCGACATGATAATAGGAATTTGTGAGATCTACGGTCGAGAAATATTTCTTTCCTTTAAAGCGCCTCAGCAGCTCTCTAATTTGCGGTGGGCGGTCGTATTCTGGCAAAATGCGTGTATTTATTCCACGTGCATCTAGACAAATCCTTAGGCGACCATTTGGCTTCCTTACAACCGCTAAAGGGTTTAGGAAAGAAGTCGGAGCCTTCTTTATTATGCCATCCTTCTCCATGGCGTTTATCATGGCCTTTACCTCCTCCTTCCATTTCTCTGGGACTGGATATATGTGTTTCCTGTATGGTGAGTCATCACTCAACTTGATATCGTACTGAAAGTTCTTGATAACTCCGGGTTTGTCGCTAAATACCTCCCGAAACTCCTGTATTAGGTCATCAAACTGTTTCTTGACGGTTGGATCCAATATTTCCTTTACACCAACGGGCATGTGGGTGATCGTCTCTTCCTCACGTTCCACGATATTCTCAAGTGTGTTCTCCAAAAAAGGCGTGCTCAAGCTGGCATTGATATAACCTTTCGATCCTCTTCTCGGCGATTCGTTTCCGACATACATAACACCCTCTTGCATATTTATAATCCAGCCGTACTCCGAAATGAAGTCAACACCCAGAATTATTTGAAAATTGATGTTGGAGATGGCCACGAACACGTGCTCATAAAACCTCCCCGCAATCTTGATCGTCAACAGGGCCTGCAGCTTGCATCTCACTGAACGATCGGGAATTACACCTCTAACCTTTACATTCGCTACAGGTAGAGTATGTACGGGTCCTGCCTCCATTATCTCGTCCAAACATGACTGAGACACCACACTAATCATCGCTCCGGTGTCAACCAGGGTTTTTATTTGTTTACCGAGCACCTCTACTGTTATGATCGGCAAAGAATACACTTTCCCGCGGCGGATAACGTCTTCCTCATGAATCAAGTCTTCGTCGGTAGCCTGAAATATCTCTTGAATTTCTATCAGTTCGGGAGGACCAAGGTTTGAGGAATTTCTTAATTTGAAGTTTTTTTTTTTTTGATCTGACCGACTTGTGTCAGGTGGTCGGTCAGCTTCCCCCGGTGGTGCGGATGGATTACTCCGTAATTGTTGTAAATATTCCTGGCTCTCTCGATGTCTTTCCGTATAGCTCGGCCGCGACCCCTGCGAACGAGAATCCCTATAGGCATTCTGTCTCTGATAGTATTGATTTGACTGCCTTCGCTGATATTCACCATATCGTCCCTTCGTATTGTTGAATCGGGATCTCCTACGTTCTTCATACGGTTTATTCCTCCATCTGGGTCGCTCGTCTGTTCCACTGTAGCTCCTATCTCGGCTCCGATAGTACCCTGTGTCCCTTGGCCTGTCCATCTCCCGCGGCGTTCGCTCTTCGGTCTGCGCAATTTTGTCAATCACGACCGTGTTCACATCTCTATTTTCCTGTCGTCCGGACCTCGCCTGTAACTGTGCGCTAGTGTGGTCCAGTTTTCGAAGAATCTCTTCACATCCCTCTAAAGTCTCGGCTCCTGACGCTATTACACTCTTCTGGACCTCTACAGGTAACTGTCGTATAATGGCTTGGACCAATTCGTCCTCCGGCACTGGTGGAGTCAAATACTGCAGCCTGGCGAGTTGCGACGCGAAGTACCCCGCGTACCTAGTCGGATTGGACGTCGCATACCGTTTAGCGTATAGTTCCGCCCGTATGTTCAACTGTTCTTCAGGGCTCCAAAAACGTTTGATTAATAATCGTTCGAACTCATCCGTGCTCGTGAACGTGTATCGAAATGCGCGAAACCAAGTTAATGCCGTCGATTCCAGGGACCTCTCAATAACTCTTAGTTCCCTCTCACGTGGTATCTTATTTTCCGCCATGTATTCACGGACCTCCCTCATAAATTCGATAGGTGTGACGTTATTAGTCCCATTGTTCCCCGAGAATTTCCTCGGTTGGTGGTCTATACTTCTAATGATAGTTAGGTGTCCCGCGGGATTTGTACTCCGTATTCTCGGCGTTGCATCTACCTCACCCGCCTTTCTAGAAAATGGGGCGTTTTCACTTTCCGTCCCGTTAAGATGTGGCGTGTTTTCAATTTCGGACCATCTAACCCTTTCTGACTCCGATTTGTCTTTTATCTGCGTCATTTCCGCCTCTAAGTTGCCTAATCGAGTGAGTTGCCTTCCCTGTTGAATAATGATCTTCTCCTCCAACTCAACAATGGATGTGTGGATAGATTCTCTCACATGTTCGAGTAATGTCGTTTGTGAATTATTGATTTTCCTGTCATACGTGTCCTGGAATGATTCAACCTGTATCTGCATGTTTTTCACGTCCTTCGCAACCTCTTCTTTCCAACCTGACACGTCCTGTTTCAACTTATCCAGGGTTTCCTCGTTAGACTGACCAATTTGCTCAATTTTTGCCGTCAAATCTTGTCCCATGCCTTTAATATTACTGTTCAACTTCTCCTCAAGTCCTTCAATATTCCCCCGAAGCGAACTCTGAGTATCCCTGATTTGCCGTGCCATAGAATCTTTGAGCTCCGCGGTGAGCACTTGGAATGTAGTTTCTACCTTTTTATCGAGTAGATTAATCTTATTATCTATAGCCTTTCCTGATAGCCTAAGATTACGTTCTACAGCATCAATGTTTTTCTGCAAATGAGATTCTAAACTCTTAAGATTAGATCCCATGACTTCTAATAAGTCGGTTCTGAGACCATCAACTTTATCACTAACATCTTTTTTTATTCCTGCTACCTGAATTCCGACACCCTCTTGTGTCCTCTGTACCTCTGCTACCTGAATGCCGACACCCTCTTGTGCCGTCCATAAGCGATCCATATCGCTCTTCATGTTTATTTTAATTGACCCAACACTATCCTTAACATTATTCATTTCAGTGGTTAGACCAGTTAATCCAACTTGGATTTGTTTTAATATATCAGCAATATTTTCTGTGGTTACTGCTTGTGACATCTTACAATACAACTTAAATATAGGGGCCTTCATGGGATTGTAGGTCGTCGAGTATAGCCATAACCTGAGATCGTGTACCAACCCTGTCAAATGGTTCACTAAAGGCTCAGTGTGATACGAGGTTAATTTTACACAAGAATTACACATGGCAAGTATCGCGCTCCCATCAAAGGCACGAATCTGACCACACAGTATACTCCCATCATCACAACAAATGATAGAGTACAAAAAAAACATGCCCATGACGGAAACGAAACACACCATCGTCGTCGAGCCCAACACGTTGGCGGCGCCACTTCCCTCCCCCCTGTGCCCGCTTCTCCAATGGGACAGGCGATCACCCGACTAGCATCCCGGCCCCACTAGAGGAAACAGCCAAGGGAGTGGGTACAAAAAAAATTAGGGCATGAATCTTGGTTCATACAGACAAGACTAAAAGAAAAGCTCCAGTGAGCTAGAGACAAAGGGTCTCGGGTCGTTTACGGGTTGGGATGGTAAATAGACTGAACCAGGATTCACAAGCAAAACCCTAACTTGAACTGACAAACAGAAAAGAAAGTAAAAGCCCTCGTAAAATCACATCTGCTCCTTTATTGGCCAAAGGATAAATAAATATGCAACCTGCCTATCACGCACGAGTATAATGTTATGGTGGGCCAAAGTCCGGAAAAGAAATAAAGTTCATAGTCCCTAAACAAAGAAAAGAAAATTACGCTTATTCAAACTCGTGGGTGTCCTCTCTTAAAGTTCCGACAGGGAGATCGTCTTTCAAAAAGCTAAATTAATCATAATTTATCGGTGCACACGCATGTAAACATCACTAGCCACTCAACTTAAAGTTCACCTGCGGCAAAAAAACTCTAAGAAAATATCGAATATCTATATAAATTACAACTGTCTACCCTTATACAGTAATGGACGGATCTCCTCTATCGAACTGCAAATGAATAATTAAAGAGCATCATGTTACATCAAATAGCACTCAAACATCGACTCAGCTTCACATAAGATGACATTTCAACAATTAATTATAACCTATCATAAATTATTAACACACCCAGATTGTGCTTACATATTTACACTACTAATTCTTATTATTATTATTAATTTATCTTCGCCTTTCCAACAACCTTGATCCACACGGTCATATTTGTCATAGTAATTAAATTATAGCATTGTCCAATGTTTATGAGAGGTTAAGAACTTCGTAATAAGGCGCCCTAGCGTCTTTCATACTCACAACGAACATTTAATCGTAACCCTTCCGCCGAACACTCTGTGTGAAGATCCAAACAACCTGACTGTCGAGCGCACCATCAATTACACACCTGCGCTATTCAATACAACTCATCAATGAACGTTGCACGTTCGTCCAGAGGACCCTGTCCTTACAACTACAATTCCACGGACATCCGTCGCCCCGTGAATAATCTCGTCACATATGACGGAATAATACCATATCTAATTACCACATAATTATCACATAAACTTTACACAACATCACTACAAAATAAATCATGCAGTATCAGCATGTCTCAAGAACCCACACTAACAGAGCGTATCAACTTTATCGGGACCACGAGGTCGTATGATAATATGGCATCCTATCCAAGGAACCTTACCCGACAATCTTCAACCATATTCATTGCTATAAAAATCTGTTCATTCCGTGACAAGCCTTTCAGAATAGAATTCGAATAATGACCTCTGAAATCGACGTGCTAGGATCTCCCAACAAAATGGGCATCTCTTATTATGGTTACCCAATTTCAAATTATTATTATTATTATGTCTCAGAGAATAAATACATGTCTTACTCCTACCATTGATGCTGTAAATTTATATAGGTCAAATGACCCGAGAAGAAAGACAAAAAACATCTGCACGACCCTATGAGAAAAAAAAATGATGCTCTTATTCAACCTGGAATAAATGATTATAAAGGGCGTTAAGTTACACGATCTCAGGTTATCTCATTGCATGGCTATCCGAGGTAGAAGTTCTCTTCTTTCTGATGAACAAGGATGGAAAGGAAACGTCTTACTTTATATCCGGCGTCCTCGGAAATCCATGGCGCCGGCGTCGTCATCGTCTGCGGCATCAGGGCGGCGGCGTCCCTCCAGCGTCCCCGCGATGTGGTCTCCCAGCGTACTGGTAGAGGTATCCGCCCATGGCACCTCCCGATCTCCTGGCGACGCCCATGTCTGCCCACAGGTTGTCCCCCGTCACTTTCAACAGCGCCGTCTCCCGACGTCCCAACCATGGTCCACTCGTCCACCTCGTTGAGACCGTTCATCCCATTATGGCCCCTTAGAAGTTCAGTGCAGCATAATTCGCGTGTTAATATGCATGTTGATGCCCAGAATATATGAGTCCATGGCTATTAAGTTCATGCTGCCATGTGGCAATATTACATCTCACTATATCAGAGCACATTCACGCTCGCACACTAAAGCGTCTAGTTCCTGGTTCACTTGAGTTATATGTTTTCACTTCCTTTAACCCGGTGACACACTTCCTTCCACGAGGAGCTATTTCGAGCTGGCCTTGACCGACATATCAAGTTGCCTGCGGCCCGTAGTCTTCCAACCCAAGCTTAAAGGAGATATGGCCTTCCTTACTGCGTTCTCACTACGTTTCTTAAAACGCCGTACTGCTATGCTATTTCCGAATGGATGTCAGTTAAAATATAGGGCCTCGCGATAATGTTTCGCCTCGACTATCCTTATATAGTTCTTCCCCTGATACTCGTAAATTTAAACACCTCCTGGTATCAATCTTTAATGAACATAAATTGTCGGCATAAACGGACTTCCTTTATCAATTCTAACTGTTTCCTCACACATTAGCGAGTCCGAAATCGCCTTGAAATTCACACTGTTCGACCAACAAACTGACATACTTCACTGTAAAAAAACTCACTTCCAATATATGCACGCTAGTTTCAGGCTTCATGGCCCGCTGGTTACTCACAAAAACCATTCAAGTTCCCGATGTAAAATCACTGTCTACATGACATGGGCTAACCTTCCGTGCTCCGCTGTGTGACATTCTCGTCCACGCACTACTGACTCACACACTGCTGACTCACATACACATACTGAACATTCCGGAACTACGTCCTTCTTCGAGAAAAAGAAAGTGGGAGGGGTTGGAACCTTCTGGAGCATTCCCCTGCTCTCGCCGCGTCATGCCATGACGTCATACTGACTCTCCGAGTTCCTTTCCGATCTCCTGTCATCCGGGGCCGGTAATTGACCCTGACTGGATCGGTCACAGTACAAAGCACAGTGTACACTGTGATGCTCTGTGCTCTGGTGTCAAGCAACTGGAATGAATGTACTAAGCACAGTGAACACTATGCAGCTCTGTGCTATCGTGTCACGCAACTGGACTGTATGTACAAAGCACAATTCACTCTGTGCAGCTCTGTGCTCTGGTGTCACGCAACTGGACTGTATGTACAAAGCACAGTGCTCACTGTGCAGCTCTGTACTCTGGTGTCATGCAACTGGACTGTATGTAAAAAGCACAGTGCACACTGTGCAGCTCTGTGCTTTGGTGCCAGGCAACTGGACTGTATGTACAAAGCGCACTGCAAACTGCGAATCTCTGTGCTTTGGTGCCAGGAAACTGGACTGTATGTACAAAGCGCACTGCAAACTGCGAAGCTCTGTGCTATGGTGTCACGCAAATGGACTCTATGTACAAAGCACAGTGCACACTGTGAAGATCTGTGCTACGGTGCCTCGGAACTGGACTGTTTGTAAAAAGCGCAGTGTAAACTGTGAGGCTCTGTGCTCTGGTGCCACGCAACTGGACAGTGTGTTCAAAGCGCAGTGCACACTGTGAAGCTCTGTGCTCTGTTGCCACGCAACTGGACTGTTTGTAAAAAGCGCAGTGTACATTGTGAAGCTCTGTGCTCTGGTGCCACGCAACTGGACTGTATGTACATAGCGCAGTGTACACTGTGCAGCTCTGTGCTCTGGTGCCACGCAACTGGACTGTATGTACAAAGCGCAGTGCACACTGTGCACCTCTGTGCTATGGTGTCACGCAACTTGACTGTTTGTGCAATGTGCAGTGCACTCTGTGATGCTCTGCGCTCTGGTGCCAAGCAACTAGATTTTATGTACAAAACACAGTGCACACTGTGGAGCTCTGGTGCCACGCAACTGGACTGTTTGTACAATGCGCAGTGCACACTCTGATGCTCTGTGATCTGGTGCCACTGTATGTACAAAGTGCAGTGTACACTGTGCAGCTCCGTGCTCTAGGGTCACGCAAATGGACTGTATATACAAAGCGCAGTTTACACTGTGCAGCTCTGTGCTCTGGTGCCACGCAACTGGACAGTATGTACAAAGCACAGTGCACACTGTGCAGCTCTGTGCTATGGTGTCACGCAACTGGACTGTATGTAAAAAGCACACTGCACACTGTGAAGCTCGGTGCTCTGGTGCCGCGCTACTGGACTCTATGAGCAAAGCACAGTGCACACTGTGCAGCTCTGTGCTCTGGTGTCACGCAACTGGAATATATGTACATAGCACAGTGCACACTGTGCAGCTCTGCGTTCTGGAGTCATGCAACTGGAATATATGTACAAAGCACAGTGCACACTGTGCAGCTCTGTGCTCTGGTGTCACGCAACTGGACTGTTTTACAAAGCACAGTGCACACTATGATGCTCTGTGCTCTGTTGTAACGCAGCTGGACTGTATGTACAAGGAACAGTGTACACATTGAAGCTCTGTGCTCTGGTGCCACGCAACTGGACTTTTTGTACAAAGCACAGTGCCCACTGCGATGCTCTGTACTATGGTGCCACGATACTGGATTGTTTGTACAAAGCACAGAGCACACTGTGAAGCTCTGTGCTCTGGTGTCACGCAACTGGACTGTATGTACAAAGCGCAGTGTACATTGTGAAACTATGTGCTTTGGTGCCACGCAACTGGACTGTTTGTACAAAGCGAAGTGTACATTGTGAATCTATGTGCTCTGGTGCCACGCAACTGGACTGTTTGTACAAAGTGCAGTGTACACTGTGAAGCTCTGTGCTCTGGTGTCACGCAACTGGACTGTTTGTACAAAGCGCAGTGTACACTGTGCAGCACTGTGCTCTGGTGCCACGCAACTGGACTGTTTGTACAAAGCGCAGTGTACATTGTGAAACTATGTGCTCTGGTGCCACGCAACTGGACTGTTTGTACAAAGCGAAGTGCACACTGTGAAGCTCTGTGCTCTGGTGCCACGCAACTGGACTGTTTGTACAAAGCGCAATGCACACTGTGATGCTCTGTGCTCTGGTGCCACACAACTGGACTGTTTGTACAAAGCGCAGTGTACACAGTGATGATCTATGCTCTGGTGGCACGCAACTGGACTGTTTGTACAAAGCGCTGTGCACACTGTCCAGCTCTGTGCTCGGATGCCTGGCAACTGGATTGTATGTACAAAGCGCAGTGTACATCGTGAAACTCTGTGCTCTGGTGCCACGCAACTGGACTGTTTGTACAATGCGCATTGTACACAGTGATGCTCTGTGCTCTGGTGTCACGCAACTGGACTGTTTGTACAAAGCGCAGTGCACACTGTGCAGCTCTGTGCTCTGGTTCCACGCAACTTGACTGTTTGTACAAAGCGCAGTGCACCCTGTGCAGCTCTGTGCTCTGGTGCCACGCAACTGGACTGTTTGTAAAAAGCGCAGTGTACATTGTGAAGCTCTCTGCTCTGTGCCACACAACTGGAATGTTTGTAAGAAGCGCAGTGTACAATGTGCACCTCTGTGCTATGATGCCAGGCAGCTGGACTGTTTGTACAAAGCGCAGTGTACACTGTGCAGCTCTGTGCTCTGGTGCCACGCAACTGGACTGTATGTACATAGCGCAGTGTACACTGTGTAGCTCTGTGCTCTGGTGCCACGCAACTGGACTGTTTGTACAAAGCATAGTGCACACTATGCAGCTCTGTGCTATGGTGTCACGCAACTGGACTGTGAACCGTTTTTATCAGGTTCATTATTTTTTTCTCTCATGTTATTATTATTATTATTATTATTATTATTATTATTATAATTTCCTTCATGTCGCATTATTGTGACATACGTTTCTCTGTCACTCTTACTGCGTTCAAACAGTAATTCTGCGTAGACGTTTCACCAGATGGTGAAACTTTTCACCCCTACTTACACAATTTTATTCCATTGGCCGAGGCATAACTTGTTGCTAAGCTTTGCTTTTCCCATTGGCCCCCTTCATGTTCTGGAGAGGAGGTGTTCTGCTTCTTAATTTTACAAGGCGCGTGCCTGCGCCCTAAGCAGGAAGGTTCCTCCTTCCATTTTCTGTTTCCTTGTAGACCACACGCTTTCAGACCAGCACTCGCTCACGACCAACGCAACTATGTAAGTACGATTCAATCATCAGATTTATTTTACTATGAAGTCATTTTAAATTTCTGTTTCGCCTTTTGCATTTTATTGTGTCTCCTTTGATTTTCTTTCCTATGATGATGTGAGGTCATTCTCGTGAAATCAAGTCCTTTCACTTTCGTTCACGTTAATTTAGCGATGTCTTTGTGTTTATTTGTCTCCCCTCCCTTTCATGTAATCGGATTTATTTTTACATAAATCTCTCAGTTCTGAAATATCTGCTATTTTCCTGCGAGGCTTACCAACGCTCAGTATTACGTCACAAATTGACGTGCACTCTCTCGAGGCATCTGTCATTTGATTGTCGTATCAGAGTTTGTTTTTTGGGTTAAGGTATCACTGAATTAACGGAGCAATATCTCATTCGCTTTCGGGTTGATCCTTCCCTCTGCTTTAGGAAAAGTATGTGAGCGATGGTCTTTGTGTTAGTCACAATCCATTCACCACACCGTATTTCCTTTGTTTCTTCGAATGTCGTTGTATTTCGACATTTCTACCTCCACGTAAGCCAATTATTTCCCTACTAAGCATATTTCTTAATTGATTGATTTTTCCTTTCATTTCCTGTCCCGTTAATGTCAAGTAATTTAATGTAATGTTCATTTCCTTTATTTTTATGTGTTAATTTTGTGTTGCTTCCTCTGACTTCGTTATATTGCGCAACTCAGTGTCATACACCCCCCCCCCCCCCTGTTTCCTACATACGCGCTCCTCCACTGCCCACCCTTTCACCCCCTACCCCATGATTTCACAACATCATGAGCGTCTCAGTTCTGTTTTTGGCGCTGGCATTCTAGTCCAGGTCATCCTCGTAAGTAGAGGTGTTCTCTTATTCGACTCCATGAGTATCGTCCATGCTCTTTTTTTTGTTGTTGTTGTTTTTTGTATTTTAATTTCGGTTATCGAGTCGCGCTTACGGTTTAGTTGCACATTAATTGTAAGTACCTTTTAATTTATCTTGTTTCATCATTGTTGGTACTTAAGTTCATTTATACTCTTTTCTCTTGATATTGTTTTGTGTGTGCCCCATTTTTGGGTACTATCCTTGGTCATTAATATTATTTTGTTTGTTATTAATTGATTTTAATGCCTCTTCATGATTACCTTTCATTTTTTGTTTAGATTAATCCTTACTCTTATTCGTACTTGTTTTAGTTTACTTTAAATGCATTAGTAAGTAGTTCATTTTGTCTTCGTTCTCTTTCATTTGTAATTTTAAGTTCCCTTATCTCTCGTTCGATTTCGTCAGTCTTGGCTTCGTACTGTAACGCAGTCACGACCTACACGCCTCTGGGTTTTCTTTATTTAATTTCATGGGATTATTTTTTTGCACTTTTGATCATTGCATTAAGCAATTATATGTTTCCATTTGTTTTTTTGGAAATCATATTTTGCTCGCTACGAAAACCTTGGGATCAGCACCGCGTCGATCAAGACGTCTTTTACCCATCCATTTGCAACCTTGTTGATTTTATCTTCCTCTGCTACTCTGACGCGCATTATTATTACTATTACTAGACCTATAGTGGCGCAACTGTATGTACAAAGCACAGTGCACACTGTGAAGCTCTGTGCTCTGGTGCCACGACACTGGACTGTATGTACAAAACACAGTGCACACTGTGAAGCTCTGTGCTCTGGTGCCACGACACTGGACTGTATGTACAAAACACAGTGCACACTGTGCTGCTCTGTGCTCTGGTGTCACGCAAGTGGACTGAATGCACAAAGCGCAGTGTACACTGTGCAGCTCTGTACTTTGGTGTCACGCAGGTGGACTGTTTGTAAAAAGCGCAGTGCACACTGTGCAGCTCTGTGCTCTGGTGTCACGCAACTTGACTGTCTGTACAAAGCACAGTGCACACTGTGCAGCTCTGTGCTCTGGTGTCACGCAACTGGACTGTATGTACAAAGCTCAGTGCACACTGTGATCCTCTGTGATATGGTGTCACGCAACTGGACTGTTTGTACAAAGCGCAGTGCACTGTTCAGCTCTGTGCTAAGGTGCCACGCAACTGCACTGTCTGTACAAAGCACAGTGCACAACGTGCACCTCTGTGATCTTGTGCCACGCAACTGGGCTGTATGTACAAAGCGCAGTGCACACTGTGAAGCTCTGTGCTCTGGTGTCACGCAACTTGACTGTATGTACAAAGCGCAGTGTACATTGTGAAACTATGTGCTCTGGTGCCACGCAACTGGACTGTTTGTACAAAGCGAAGTGTACATTGTGAATCTATGTGCTCTGGTGCCACGCAACTGGACTGTTTGTACAAAGCGCAGTGTACACTGTGCAGCTCTGTGCTCTGGTGTCATGCAACTGGACTGTTTGTACAAAGCGCAGTGTACACTGTGCAGCTCTTTGCTCTGGTGCCACGCAACTGGACTGTTTGCACAAAGCGCAGTGTACATTGTGAAACTATGTGCTCTGATGCCACGCAACTGGACTGTTTGTACAAAGCGAAGTGCACACTGTGAAGCTCTGTGCTCTGGTGCCACGCAACTGGACTGTTTGTACAAAGCGCAATGCACACTGTGATGCTCTGTGCTCTGGTGCCACGCAACTGGACTGTTTTTACAAAGCGCAGTGTACACCGTGATGCTCTATGCTCTGGTGTCACGCAACTGGACTGTTTGTACAAAGCGCTGTGCACACTGTCCAGCTCTGTGCTCGGATGCCTGGCAACTGGACTGTATGTACAAAGCGCAGTGTACATTGTGAAACTCTCAGCTCTGGTGCCACGCAACTGGACTGTTTGTACAAAGCGCAGTGTACACAGTGATGCTCTGTGCTCTGGTGTCACGCAACTGGACTGTTTGTACAAAGCGCAGTGCACACTGTGCAGCTCTGTGCTCTGGTTCCACGCAACTCGACTGTTTGTACAAAGCGCAGTGCACACTGTGCAGCTCTGTGCTCTGGTGCCACGCAACTGGACTGTTTGTAAAAAGCGCAGTGTACATTGTGAAGCTCTGTGCTCTGTGCCACGCAACTGGAATGTTTGTAAGAAGCGCCGTGTACAATGTGCACCTCTGTGCTATGATGCCAGGCTACTGGACTGTTTGTACAAAGCGCAGTGTACACTGTGCAGCTCTGTGCTCTGGTGCCACGCAACTGGACTGTATGTACAAAGCGCAGTGTACACTGTGTAGCTCTGTGCTCTGGTGACACGCAACTGGACTGTATGTACAAAGCACAGTGCACACTATGCAGCTCTGTGCTATGGTGTCACGCAACTGGACTGTGAACCGTTTTTATCAGGTTCATTATTTTTTTCTCTCATGTTATTATTATTATTATTATTATTATTATTATCATCATTTCCTTCATGTCGCAATAATTGTGACATACGTTTCTCTGTCACTCTTACTGCGTTCAAACTTAGTAATTCTGCGTAGACGTTTCACCAGATGGTGAAACTTTTCACCCCTACTTTCACAATTTTATTCCATTGGCCGAGGCATAACTTGTTGCTAAGCTTTGCTTCTCCCATTGGCCCCCTTCATGTTCTGGAGAGGAGGTGTTCTGCTTCTTATTTTTACAAGGCGCGTGCCTGCGCCCTAAGCAGGAAGGTTCCTCCTTCCATTTTCTGTGGCCTTGTAGACCACACGCTTTCAGACCAGCACTCGCTCGCGACCAACGCAACTATGTAAGTACGATTCAATCATCAGATTTATTTTACTATGAAGTCATTTTAAATTTCTGTTTCGCCTTTTGCATTTTATTGTGTCTCCTTTGATTTTCTTTCCTATGATGATGTGAGGTCATTCTTGTGAACTCAAGTCCTTTCACTTTCGTTCACGTTAATTTAGCGAAGTCTCTGTGTTTATTTGTCTCCCCTCCCTTTCGTGTAATCGGTTTTATTTTTACATAAATCTCTCAGGTCTGAAATATCTGCTATTTTCCCGCGAGGCTTACCAACGCTCTGTATTACGTCACAAATTGGCGTGCACTCTCTCGAGGCATCTGTCATTTGATTGTCGTATCAGAGTTTGTTTTCTGGGTTAAGGTATCACTGAATTAACGGAGCAATATCTCATTCGCCTTCGGGTTGATCCTTCCCTCTGCTTTAGGAAAAGTATGTGAGCGATGGTCTTTGTGTTAGTCACAATCCATTCACCAAACCTTATTTCCTTTGTTTCTTCGAATGTCGTTGTATTTCGACATTACTACTTCTACGTAAGCCAATTATTTCCCAACTAAGCATATTTCTTAATTGATTGATTTTTCCTTTCATTTCCTGTCCCGGTAATGTCAAGTAATTTAATGTAATGTACATTTCCTTTATTTTTATGTGTTAATTTTGTGTTGCTTCCTCTGACTTCGTTATATTGCGCAACTCAGTGTCATACCCCCGTTTCCTACTGTGCCCATTTAGCATGAAATATGCAAATCACAGTATGCCAGCAATGCTCAAATCGGGATTTTCGGGGTTATGGTATGTTCTCCCACTCTGTGACTTACACATTTTGGATTAAATAGAGGATACACTTCCAAAATAAAGACAAAATCAACTCCTACTATAAAACATTTAATTCCATAATTATATGGCGCTACAACAAATTAAACAAATAAAATACTGACCCATTCTAACTTGTTCAAAGTAAACAAGGAATACAATATTAAAAAAATGTTAAATCATAAATAAATGGTTTCTCATAAACCCACAAATATATATATTTTAAATTTCCATACAATTCAGAGCTCCAATAGGCTCTATACTTTCCAATATAAACTGTGTTATCACTTTACTGCATATCACTTCCTTTTATATGAGTATTTTATTATTCAAACAATATATAATTCTTATTAAAGTACTTTTACTACTTTGCTTAAACTTTGGGCTTTCACAATGTTCTCAGTTACCATCTCTCTCAAATCAACAATTCACTACAGTGATTGGGAAAACATTTGCGCACTCCCGAGTTTCTGAAGACTACTTGAACTAGTCCAAAAATTAAGATCACTCCCGAAATCTAATTGTCTTCACTGAACTCGTGAATCATTACATCATAATTATAACATCATATTAGGGATTTATTATTATCTGTCTTAAAAGACCATTATCTCATAAGAAAGCATCGATCTGAACTTTCAAGCGGTAATCTTCATCTACAAGAACCTTGGTTCGAAGACCGGGTCGTTAAACAAACTCTAAACAAGCTAGCGTACTATAACTTCAAAACAGACGGATCCCAGACCGACCGCAACATCAATGACAAGGGGCCTAGCCTGGACACTTAGCGTGAGTTATTGTAGGGAGGGAGACTTCACGGCCATCGCCCCCACGGGACGAGCTACTCCTAGTTTCAACACAGCTGTTTCTTAAATGCAGTTCTTTGAACAGTCCGGGCTTTTCATTCACTTACTTTACAACATTATTATTTTCATTAGACCATTCTCGTAGCCTTGGCATTTATTAATTATGAAGTATCCTCATTGGTGGGTAAGAGTAATTCACATACAACAACGAATATTTAGGGGCTTCAACAACTAGACGAGTCTGGGTTCGACTCTCTCAACTGCCTCGGGAACCAATCCCATACTGGAGGACTTATATAAATGCGACTTAGGGCGGCCTCGGCCTAATAACCTGCGCTCATAATACAATAAATTCGCACCCTATTATAACACAACAACACACATGGCCTCGTGATCCACATCACTATATAGAGGACTTACTATAGCTCAATTACCACGACCAACTGCCCCTCATAATTAAATTTACCAAGTATATTTAGGTTCAACGCCTTCCTTGCGTGACAAATTTACTACATTACGCTTATCCTTTATTTCCAAATTGCCTTCAAAGAACTGATAAATTCAAAATCACATTTGATCTATATCTCAATTTTATATTAATCTTCTCCCGTACAATAATCGCTTTACCTTAAGAACATATGTTCACAACATGTATTTATTCCTTTAAAGGAGCTCAAAAGCTACTACTTTCATATAATTCATCATAATCTTCATTTATCTAATTGTGATTATTATTATTATTACGCTTGCTTTCATATAATTAAATCATTTATCAAATACACTGATATTTTATTTCATACATTCCCATAAGGGATTTATTCATTTCACAGAATCATTTTATATTTTCTCAATTTTAGTTATTCAGATCGCGCTATTATTCTGTTATTTATTATACAAAAACATCCCTATTATCTTATTCTCAGGTGGGTTGCACGCAAACATCTCCCAACACATGACATAATGAAATGGTTACTCACATGATAAGACGGTCCTCGACCGTATTTTCCAACGATGTTTCATGTCGCCCACTTGAATGTGTTTAAACCATCTTCCCTAATTCCATTTCATACACTGACATTTCTTGACACACATATAACTTATATACCTTATACACTGGTAACATTTTGAATACGATTCCGTATTCTTTTATAGTACACAAATGAATTCACTGAAAAACTATTACACTAACACAAATTTCCTATATTTACAATACACTGCTTTTATCACTGAGGCTTTGATTTTAGCCTTTACACGCTTGATTTCTCTCTTCCCCGTCTCCAAGGGTGAAACTAGTAGATGTCGGCTCCCTATCTGACCAGAATATGAAAGTCTCGAACACTCTACCCCTCCCTGGAATGGTACTTCTTCAAATTCGGTTTCCTGACGATCGGCTATTATTATTATTAGCTCGAAATTGTTTCCTTCTAGATACTATTTAATTTGTCTAGCGAAAGTCTGTCTTGTTCACGGTCTCCCAAATACTCTATCGGTGACCTATTATTTTCTAGCATCTAATGCTCCTCCTTCAATACGTCAATTAGTGATTTTTATAGTTAGTTTGTTTCCTTGAAACAACGTCTTGAATTTAATTCTCACTTCTGATTATTCAGTTCTCTAATTCCTATCTTTTCAGAATACTATGCGGCCCTTATTTTGTCTGACCCTGATCGGGTTCTTTAACATTGATAGAATGTTTGTTCTGCTCTTATGGTACTTCAAAACGTTACGACTTTCGGTCGTTTAAATGAACTGTTATTTGAAGACCTATCGCCTGTTCTTTAAGTTCGCAGCCTACTTTGACTGTAATACTGAACTTTTCACTATAAGACTGATACTGGCGGAACTAAATCCTGTATTAGGATTTTCCTAAGTCTTCACACGGCGATACTTTGATGATACTTCTCGGCCACTCCCTTCGGGTGCACGCTGGTGATACAGAGTATCACGACCTCTCGAGGTCTAGTAAGTACTGCATTTACGGTGATATAGCTTCACGTCCCCTGGACGGAATAATACTTTGCGGTGATGATGCTCCAACGTCACGCCCCCCGGGCTGACTAGTAACTGCATTCGATGTGATGTAGCCTGACGCCCCCTCGGGCTGTCCGAAAGCTGCATATACGATGTGATGCAGCACTTCTGCATGAGGTCTGTTCTTAACTGCATGATTGGTCTGGCTCTGCCAGGACTTTTATACTCTTTGGCTAAAAAAGATAAAATCCTCGTCTTTTTCATAACCAACTTTTGAAGTAATGGTCGCACACATATAAAAATTATATATCTGGAAAGCTCGTTTTCTAAACGTAAACTGACTTCGTTGCACATGAAAATCGATCGTGCAATTCTGAGATATTAAAAAACATTTTGTCTTCAGATATGTGGGTGTTACAGTTGATTTTTAATCCCCACCTCCTCGGGTCTCGAGGAACTTTTAATGACGTATGGCCACGTTTGCACTTCTTTCCTAGGCAATTATTAAAACCTTTTTCTCCACACAAAAATCTCTATTCCGAAATGATTCACAATGATGTATTTCTTTAGTTAATTATATGCTCGCAAGTGCTTTAAATCTAATTATTCTTCTTCTTGCACAACTGCGAGGTTGCCATTTTACTGCAACGTAAGATCAATTTCCGAAACATGCTCGCAGTCACTCCGACGGAAAGTTCCACTCGTTCTAATTATAGCCATGATTCGCTCTTATCGGTGCGTCATGCGTGATATCATTTCCTGGCCACCTGGACCCTAATTCTTACACAACGTTATGCTCGCCCTCTCGTATAAAATCTTTCTATGTTCCACTGAAGACTGTATATTTCCTTCCTTCTTTTTACCAGAATACATGGATTCGACCCCTTGAACCGATGGTACATGGGTTCACTACATACGCGCTCCTCCACTGCCCACCCTTTCAACCCCTACCCCATGATTTCACAACATCATGAGCGTCTCAGTTCTGTTTTTGGCGCTGGCATTCTAGTCCAGGTCATCCTCGTAAGTAGAGGTGTTCTCTTATTCGACTCCATGAGTATCGTCCATGCTCTTTTTTTGTTGTTGTTTTTTGTATTTTAATTTCGGTTATCGAGTCGCGCTTACGGTTTAGTTGCACATTAATTGTAAGTACCTTTTAATTTATCTTGTTTCATCATTGTTGGTACTTAAGTTCATTTATACACTTTTCTCTTGATATTGTTTTTTGTGTGCCCCATTTTTGGGTACTATCCTTGGTCATTAATATTATTTTGTTTGCTATTAATTGATTTTAATGCCTCTTCATGATTACCTTTCATTTTTTGTTTAGATTAATCCTTACTCTTATTCGTACTTGTTTTAGTTTACTTTAAATGCATTAGTAAGTAGTTCATTTTGTCTTCGTTCTCTTTCATTTGTAATTTTAAGTTCCCTTATCTCTCGTTCGATTTCGTCGGACTTGGCTTCGTACTGTAACGCAGTCACGACCTACACGCCTCTGGGTTTTCATTATTTAAATTCATGGGATTATTTTTTTGCACTTTTGATTATTGCATTAAGCAATAATTTGTTTCCATTTGGTTTTTTGGAAATCATATTTTGCTCGCTACGAAAACCTTGGGATCAGCACCGCGTCGATCAAGACGTCATTTCCCCCATCCATTTGCAACCTTGTTGATTTTATCTTCCTCTGCTAATCTGACGCGCATTATTATTATTATTACTAGACCTACAGTGGCGCAACTGTATGTACAAAGCACATTGCACACTGTGAAGCTCGCTGCTCTGGTGCCACGACACTGGACTGTATGTACAAAACACAGTGCACACTGTGCAGCTCTCTGCTCTGGTGTCACGCAAGTGGACTGAATGCACAAAGGGCAGTGTACTCTGTGCAGCTCTGTACTTTGGTGTCACGCAAGTGGACTGTTTGTAAAAAGCGCAGTGCACACTGTGCAGCTCTGTGCTCTGGTGTCACGCAACTTGACTGTCTGTACAAAGCACAGTGCACACTGTGCAGCTCTGTGCTCTGGTGTCACGCAACTGGACTGTATGTACAAAGCACAGTGCACACTGTGATGCTCTGTGATATGGTGTCACGCAACTGGACTGTTTCTACAAAGCGCAGTGCACTGTGCAGCTCTGTGCTATGGTGCCACGCAACTGGACTGTCTGTACAAAGCACAGTGCACAATGTGCACCTCTGTGCTCTTGTGCCACGCAACTGGACTGTATGTACAAAGCGCAGTGCACACTGTGATGCTCTGTGCTCTGGTGTCACGCAACTGGGCTGTTTGTACAAAGCGCAGTGCACACTGTGCAGCTCTGTGGTCTGGTGTCACGCAACTGGACTGTTTGTAAAAAGCGCAATATATACTGTGCAGCTCTGTGCTCCGGTGTCACGCAACTGGACTGTATGTACAAGGCACAGTGCAAACTGTGCAGCTCTGTGCTCTGGTGCCACGCAACTGGACTGTTTGTACAAAGCTCAATGTACACTGTGCAGCTCTGTGCTCTGGTGTCACGCAACTGGACTGTGTGTACAAAGCGCAGTGCACACTGTTATGCTCTGTGCTCTGGTGAAACACAACTGGACTGTTTGTACAAAGCACATTGTACACTGTGCAGCTCTGTGCTCTGGTGCCACGCAACTGGACTGTTTGTACAAAGCGCAGTGCACACTGTGATGCTCTGTGCTCTGGTATAACGCAACTGGACTGTTTGTACAAGGCGCAGTGCACACTGTGAAGCTCTGTGCTCTGGTGCCACGCAACTGGAGTGTTCGTACAAAGCGCAGTGCACACTGTGAAGCTCTGTGCTCTGGTGCCACGCAACTGGACTGTTTGTACAAAGCACAGTGTACACTGTGAAGCTCTGTGCTCTGGTGCCACGCAACTGGACTGTTTGCACAAAGCGCAGTGCACACTGCGAAGCTCTGTGCTCTGGTGCCACGCAACTGGACTGTTTGTAAAAAGCGCAGTGTACACTGTGCAGCTCTGTGCTCTGGTGCCACGCAACTGGACTGTATGTAAAAAGCACAGTACACACTGTGCAGCTCTGTGCTATGGTGTCACGCAACTGGACTGTTTGTAAAAAGCGCAGTGTACACTGTGCAGCTCTGTGCTCTGGTGCCACGCAACTGGACTGTATGTACAAAGCACAGTACACACTGTGCAGCTCTGTGCTATGGTGTCACGCAACTGGACTGTTTGTACAAAGCGCAATGCACACTGTGAAGCTCTGTGCTCTGGTGCCACGCAACTGGACTGTTTGTACAAAGCGCAGTGCACACTGCGAAGCTCTGTGCTATGGTGCCACGCAACTGGACTGTTTGTACAAAGCGCAGAGTACACTGTGCAGCTCTGTGCTCTGGTGCCACGCAACTAGACTGTATGTACAAAGCACAGTGTATACTGTGCAGCTCTGTGCTCTGGTGCCACGCAACTGGACTATATGTACAAAGCACAGTACACACTGTGCAGCTCTGTGCTATGGTGCCACGCAACTGGACTGTTTGTACAAAGCGCAGTGTACACTGTGCAGCTCTGTGCTATGGTGTCACGCAACTGGACTGTATGTACAAAGCACAGAGCACACTGTGCAGCTCTCTGCTCAGGTGTCACGCAACTGGACTGTATGTACAAAGCGCAGTGTACACTGTGCAGCTCTGTGCCTTGGTGTCACGCAACTGGACTGTATGTACAAAGCACAGTGCACACTGTGCAGCTCTCTGCTCTGATATCACGCAACTGGACTGTATGTACAAAGCGCAGTGTACACTGTGCAGCTCTATGCTTTGGTGTCACGCAACTGGACTGTTTGTACAATGCGCAGTGTACACTGTATAGCTCTGTGCTCTGGTGCCACGCAGCTGGACTGTTTGTACAAAGCGCAATGCACTCTGTGCTCCTCTGTGCTTTGGTGCCACGCAACTGGACTGTTTGTACAAAGCACAGTGCACACTGTGAAGCTCTATTCTCTGGTGCCACGCAACTGGACTTTTTGTACAAAGCGCAGTGCACACTGGGATGCTCTGTGCTCTGGTGCCACGCAACTGGACTGTTTGTACAAAGCGCAGTGTACACTGTGAAGCTCTGTGCTCTGGTGTCACGTAACTGGACTGTTTGTACAAAGCGCAGTGTACACTGTGAAGCTCTGTGCTCTGGTCTCGTGTAACTGGACTGTTTGTACAAAGCGCAGTGTACACTGTGATGCTCTGTGCTCTGGTGCCACGCAACTGGACTGTTTGTACAAAGCGCAGTGTACACTGTGAAGCTCTGTGCTCTTGTGTCACGTAACTGGACTGTTTGTACAAAGCACAGTGCACACTGTGATGCTCTGTGCTACGATGTCACGGATCTAGATTTTTTAAATTTAAACATTGAAACTTTCATGTTTGAAATTATAGTTAGTTTTTCTTGCAAGTGACTTTACGATCTTCATTTATATTAATATTCTAGGATTGATTTGCTTATGTCTTTAATTCAAGACTGGATTTTTCATACTTTTATAAAAGTAGAGGTTTGAATTATATGCAAATGCATATTTTCAACGATACTTGTATTGAAATTATTAATGTTTTGTGTTTTGTTTTGTAAATTGCGTTGTTTACATTAGCCCATATTTTACACCTTAGAGCAAATCTCTCTTATTCAATGTAGCTTCTCTAAATAAGGTAACAAAATCTCTCACTGGTAAGATATTTCCACTCGTCTTTGATTACTCCACCAGGGCCGAAGCATTTGAAAATTCGATTATCATGGATCCGTTAGATGGTGCACATGTTGCGTTATATCCTGAAAGTATAAGTTGGAAATTGACTATGTGCGTGGAAACATATTCAAACGTGGGAATGCGTAATGGGGTTCAGTATTTACGCCTAATAGACACCTCTTCAGTTCATGTTCTTCACCAGCTTGCCGAGGTGTACAGTGCAAATTGGGGTAACGCGAAGGCATCTTGTTAGAAGCTATGGAATACCGCAATTTGCCCAATAATCTTTTAAAAGCTACCTGATTTTTAAACTTAACAACTGGACTGAATATGTCGCTCAAATATAACGTGTGTCGTATGTACAGAGCGCATGCTGTCTTGCAGGGCCTCCCAATAGTTATCCCTTTACTTATCATCCAATGAAAATTGTTGATATTTATATATCATCAACGTAAACCCGTTTACTGCTGAGGCGCACTAGATAATTTGTGCAACTCTCTGTTGACGTTGAATGCAAGGAAGTTTTTACAAATTACAACAAGCTGGATTTTTCTCAAAGGAAACCACATAAATTACCAAGGGAACGAAGTGAAAATGTTATTCCCATACTCTTTTCAAATCAAAGTTTTCTTCATTGCCTCTGCCAGCGATTTTTCAAATCATAATTATTATAAGTGGCCTCCAGGGTGAACGGGTGTTTCGAGTAGCAGCCATAAATGAATGCTTCCATAAATGGTGATTACAACCTAATCCAAATAAGTCTGAGGTCACATAATGCAATCTGCTTAACATGTAAGTGCACAAGAAGCTGAGTTAGTTATTGGAATTGTAATGGGCAGAACAGCGAGGTCGTCTTGTAAGCGATTTAACGACGATACGGCCGTTCAGCAGATAGCATCTCATGGCTTTAAGCTGTGAACGCAAATTTCTTCCACATTGGCATCGATGCTTTGCTGTAGCATAAAAACAAGTTCTTGGAGAATAATGGCAATGCGTGTAAGTGCCCTACTACTTCGTATGTGTACCTCTGCCTGTAAAATAAAGTTCCTTTACGTGAGCTCTTGTTACTTGATCTTACGATGCTCCCTTATATATTTTAGTACTTGTATTCTTATGAAACTCTGGGGTTTCCTGAAGAGCAGTATTGTGACCAGATGGCGTGGATGCTAGTTGTATTGTTTTGTAAAATTATATGAAGTATTGAAGAAAATTGTCGAATATTTCAAAGAAGTTCGGTTGCTGGATAGTTTTGTGGGAGTGATTTTGAAAATTGGGGACGGAAGTGGATCGGAACGATCGAGCTGGCAGTGGTGGATCGAACGGAAGTATGCACTGCCCGCTCGATTGATCGAACGGAAGTGAACTTGCTGGCAGTGGTGGAAAACGGAAGTATGCACTGCCCGCACGATCAATCGAACGGAAGTGTACTTGCTGGCAGTGGTGGAAAACGGAAGTATGCACTGCCCGCTCGATCAATCGAACGGATGTGTACTAGCAGGCAGTGGTGGAAAACGGAAGTATGCACTGCCCGCTCGATCGATCGAACGGAAGTGTACTAGCTGGCAGTGGTGGAAAACGGAAGTATGCACTGCCCGCCCGATCGATCGATCCAGCGGGCAGTGGTAAGACCCAGCTGGCAACGGTACGAGAAACAATGAGCGCGCGGTGTCTGAAATTGATACCATGACGTACTCTCGGCCATGTGAAATGTATATGACATATTGAACGAAAAACGCTCATGTGAATTCTGGTGTCAAGTGATTGAAACAAATGACATGGTACATGTTCGAAGTCTTCGTATCAGTATTTAAATGGTAAAATGCCTTAATATCAAACATTGTAAGTAGTCGGCATTGCCGGTATTATGTTTCTGCACAATGGTTATTCAAATATTAACCCACATAACGGTAATGCAGTCATCAATATAATATAATCGTTGTGGTTATACGAGAATTGAGCAAGCCTTCATGAACTATTACTGAATACATTCTCTTTACTCGCAAGAGGGCCTATTCATAAGGCATTTTAAACTCAATTTCACGCAGGATCATTATCGAAACAAGCAAAATATTTTTTTTATTATTTTTTTTTATTTAGTCAATTTACCCTCTAGGTTGGTGGATCCCACGGACTCAGCGAGGGAACTCACCACTACCGCCTCTATGGGCAGTGTCCTGGAGCTTGGAACATCTGGTCGGGATGGATACAACTGGGGAGGTGTGATCAGCACTTCGCCCAGGCGGCCTCACCTGCAAAGCGAACAGGGCCCTCATGAGGGATGGGAAGGGATGGAAGATTGGGATGGATAGGCGAGGAAGAGGGGAGGAGGCGGCCGTGGCCTTACAGTAGGTACCATCCCGGCATTTGCCCGAAGACGAAGTGGGAAACCACGGAAAACCACTTCGAGGATGGCTGAGGTGGGAATCAAACCCCCTCTACTCATTTGGACCACCCGAGGCTGAGTAGACCCCGTTCCAGTCCTCATACCACTTTTCAAATTTCGTGGCAGAGCCGGGAATCGAACCCAGGACCTCCGGGACGGCAGCTAACCATGCTGTCCGCTACGCTACGGAGGCGACAGTAAAATATAAATGAAACTTAATTCCGTAATGCACTATTATTGGAACGTGGAAATAAGTCACCATCTTGTGCAAAAAATTTGCGTAGTCGAAATAGCCGTGGGGTAGTGCTTATGACGGTGAATCTAGAGTTCTTGGGTTCGAATCCCTGACGAGGTAGATATTTTTGCTACCAGATTATCATTTTAAACGATATTTATCCTATCAATATGACTCATTTTAACAGAATCCATATGAAATTACGTGTTGGTCTGTGAATGAAAAGGACCTGTTTATAAGGAATTTAAGGTTTTGAGCGGTGTCGCGTCTATTAATCTAGTTGATCCATTTCGTATTTTTTATTTAGGCTAGTGCTGGTGGAAACTACAAATCATCAAATAAAATGAGTTCCGTATTATAAACTACAATATCTGTAAAACACTCCCTTTTACAATAGATTAATATTTGTACCAATAATAGTATAAAATACCGGTGTATCAACAATTTCACGTGAGGTTTCAATCTATGTCAGATGTTACACATCATATGCGACTACTGTAGGCCTAAGGCTCGTTTTTTTATGTATTAATTTAATGTGTTGCGGCTAAGCGCCTAGTAGATTCCGTCTATCAAAGAATTATATATTCTGATTTGTCAAACTAAAGCCATAAAAAGATATGAGGGGAGCAATGGTATTCTGTGCTGAAGTACAGTTATACCTCAGGTTATGAATTCAAGCAAAATATAACTAAAAACTTAAAAACTTACCACCGAAGAATGGACTCCCGCGTTTTTTCAATTCTCTTTCAAATTCATCAAAAATGTTGTAGATTTGATTCATGTAATGTTCTACCGGCTCATTACTTACGTCGTACAGCGCGCCGTTGTACAGGTCAATCACCTGAAAACAAAACATTCATTTCAATGTGGTCACAGACAAACCCTGCTTCTTTGAGTGATTGTATGTCAAATTAAAAGGTAGTAGGTCAACTTGGTTTTCTAATTTAAATGGAACCTTCTGTTCACACTATTGACGGCTATGTACTAATAAAACGAATTTTTAAAATGTTTGTTAGAATGAAATAGAAGAGGCCTAATGAGGTAATATGACAATTTTCAGGACCCAGGCGCACATCGTCGTATTAGTCTGTAGTTACATCGAGGGGAACATACTAGGGTTCAGTATCGTTTGCAGGATAGGTTTGTAGTGTATTGGTACCATGCGGATTGCAAGCAGAGAATGATTGACCTTCCTGTAGGGATACCAACCGTCCTGCTTTTGACGGACATGTCCTGCATTTCAATCATTTTGGTTATGCCCGGCCGGCATTTCTAATTTATCGAAAATGTCCGGCATTTTTCGTTACAGGATTGCTCATTTAGGTTTTGCCCTTAAAGTCAGACAGATGTTAAATACATTTTCAGAAGATGGTTTGGATAAAGAATACAAGGTGTTTATGGGAAATGTATCTTGTTTCTATGAAACCTGCACTGAGTACTTGGATAAATGGATGCATCGTATGGAGAAATTCAAGTGTTTCAAATGGTTGAAATTTCGAAATATTAAGGACCTCAGTATTGAGGATATTGTGCCATGTATTCAATATTTACAGTCAAAGGTTGTATAAATAGATGATTAACAAGAAGTTCCGTGACGAACTAAACAGCCTACCTTTCTTAAAATTTAAGATTCATGCCAATGATTAATCTATATGGATCTATCTAGAATAATGACGAAATTAAGTTGGTAATCTCGAAATTTCTAATTAGTTCGAAATACTGAATACCTGGCAAAATGTAGCCTAATACAGAACTAGAGTTGGCAGCCCTGGTGACAGAATATATTCTTAGTTCCATCTCTTAAGGTACAGAATACAAAATTTGGTTGAAGTCCAATGGATAGCATGGACGTTACATGCAGTTAAACATTGGATCTAACAGCGCGCGTAAAATCATGTTGGCAACAATGACATACATGTATTGGTCAGAAATAATCTGAAATAATATGATCTATTGTTGGGTCAATTTTGAATGAAATCCATTAGTTAGTATAGAAGTTACATGCTTTTTAAAATTGGACCTATCAGCAGGCTTAGAATCATGTTGGCAGCACTGGCGTAGGCCTATATTAGTTACTCCAAATTAATCTAGACTGCCAGGTACTACACGTGTGCAAAGTTTAGAGCTATTGGCTAACAGTTGGCAGCCCTGGTTACTCTTAAGAATCGGCATAGTGATATCTGTTATGGTACACATAGCACACACGAAATTTGTTTGAAATCCAAACTATAGTATAGAAGTTACATGTATTTAAATTTGGACCTCTCAGCAGGCTTAGAATCACGTTGGTAGCACTGACGTATATAAGTTACTCCAAATTAATATAAAATGACAGGTACTATACGTGTGCATAGTTTAAAGCTGTCGGGTTGCATACTTTCTGATATATGGGTATTTGGATAAGAACAATTAAGAGCATTTATTAACAGTTGGCAGCTCTGGTGGCTCTTAAGAATAGGATCAGTCATATCTGTTTATGTACACATAGCACATACGAAATTTGGTTGAAATCCAATTGATAGTGTAGATGTTATATGCATTTAAAATTTGGACCTATCAGCAGGCTTATAATCATTTTGGCAACACTGCCTTGTATGACCTCCTGGAAATTAAACTGCAATATTATTATCTATACGTGTGCCAATTTTTAAATAGCTCCCATTCATACCCTCCAAGATATCCAACATGGAGCTCAAATTTCAATTGCGATTTTTCAGCAGTTGGTAGCACTGACATTATTTTCAAATATGGCCGTGAGATATTCAGGTATAGATCTTTACTCCTACCAAATTTTGTTTCGATTGCTGCTGCCGTTTAGGAGTTGATAGGGGGGACACACACACACAGCCAGACAGACAGACAGAAGGACAGACAGAAGAACAGACAGACAGACAGATACACATTTGCCCGATCTCATAAGTCTACTTTTTCCTCATTTTTGCAAAATGTGAAAAGTAGGCTAAAAATTATTCGACTAGTTCTGCAACGCAAAGGCTTTCTAACAGTTCAACTTTGGATAAAGATACAACACTAGACCAATAATGGTCTGTTTTCTTTAATAAGTGCCAGAACATTGAGTTTTTTCTGAACATTTGCTAGTTTGCCATACCAGGCAGCATTACCTCCACTAAACGTGTTTTTTCATTCATATATTCTCAATGGACAAACAAGAAGTTCCGTGACGAACTAAAGAGCCTACTTTTCTTAAAATTTAAGATTCATGCCAATGATTAATGACGAAATTATGTTAGTAATATCGACATTTCTAATTAGTTCGAAATACTGTATACCTGGCATAATGTAGCCTAATAAAGCACTACAGTTGGCAGCCCTGGTGACTGAATATATTTTTAGATCCATTTCTTAGGGTACAGAATACAAAATTTGGTTGAAGTCCAATGGATAGCATGGACATTACTTGCAGTTAAACATTGGATCTAACAGCGTGCGTAAAATCATGTTGGCAACAATGCCATGCATGTATTAGTCAGAAATAATCTGAAATAATATGATCTATTGTTGTGCCAATTTTGAATGAAATCCATTAGTTGGTATAGAAGTTACATTAATTTAAAGTTGGACGTCTCAGCAGGCTTAGAATCATGTTGGTAGCACTGATGTATATAAGTTACTCCAAATTAATATAGAATGTCAGGTACTATACGTGTGCATAGTTTAAAACTGTCTTTTTGCATACTTTCTGATATATGGGTATTTGGATTAAAACAAACTGAGAGCATTTATTAACAGTTGGCAGCCCTGGTGGCTCTTAAGAATACGCTCAGTCATATCTGTTTATGTACACATAGCACATACGAAATTTGGTTGAAATCCAATTGATAGTGTAGAAGTTATATGCATTTAAAATTTGGACCTATCAGCAGGCTTATAATCATTTTGGCTACTCTGCCACGTATGGCCTCCTGGATATTAAACTGCAATATACGTGTGTCAATATTGAAATAGCTCCAATTCATACCTTCCAAGATATCCAACATGGAGCTCAAATTTCAAATGCGATTTTTCAGCAGTTGGTAGCACTGACATTATTTTCAAATATGGCCGTGAGATATTCAGGTATAGGTCTTTACTCCTACCAAATATTGTTTAGTTTGCTGCAGGCGTTTAGGAGTTGATAGGGGGGGGGGGGGACACGCACACAGCCAGACAGACAGACAGAAGGACAGACAGACACACATTTGCCCGATCTCATAAGTCTACTTTTTCCTCATTTTTGCAAAATGTGAAAAGTAGGCTAAAAAGGAATCGTTGGTTGGTAGAATCAGTGAAAGGAATGTTACTTGTGAAGTTCAATATATATGTGCTTCAAGAAAATAATTTCCGTCTTGTTTCAAAAGTAGATTCGGTTGAAAAACACAGCTTCAAGGGAAAGAACTGCACAAGGACTCATCATTAAGAAAGATATTTCCTTTTATGAAAGTTGTGTGTAATATACATATATGGTGCGTTCAAAAAGTAACGAGCCGGAGGCTGGAATGCGCAAACCAGTGACTACATCGGCTAATCGTGGCGTGTGTGACGAGGTGTTGTTCCGACCAGAGCGTGGAAGGTCACAGCCTGTCGCTAGAGGGCACGCGCGCACGTCACGTGACGATACAAAGCGAGCAGCAGCATGCATCAATCGTCCTACGCTGCCAGTCGCATTGCAAGCAGTGACATGGAGGCGTCAACCGAAGAGCAAAGAGGTGTTGTTCGGTTTCTGACAGCGGAAGGAGTAGGGGGAATGGGCATTCAACGCCAAATGTCACAAATGTACGGCGAACACTGCATGTCCCTTGCAAGGGTCAAGGCGTGGCACAAGCGCTTCAGGGAAGGACGGGTATCGTTAGCCGATGATGCCCGGTCTGGGGCACCCCCCTGCATTACCGATGACAAGATGACAACGTCCAGCTGGTTGATGCACTCATTACCCAGGACCGCCGAGTGACAGTGAACGCCATAGCCGCCGTGGTCGCTCCACGACAATGCACGACCTCATACGGCCAACACAGTCGCGGCACTCCTGCAGAAATTCAAATGGGAGGTTCTCGGGCACCCTCCACTCAGTCCAGACCTCTCTCCCTGTGATTACGCCTTGTTTGGTTCTCTGAAAAGGGCTCTGCGGGGCCAACGATTCACCTCGGACGTCGACGTCCAGCTGTACGTGCGGAACTGGTTCATATCGCAGCCCAGGGAATTTTATGAGATAGCCATTCGCCGCCCCATGTCACAGTGGGACAAGTGCCTCAACAGCCAGGGCCAATACTTCTAACATACAGGTACTGGATTCTGTAATTATGCCTCCGGCTTGTTACTTTTTGAACGCACCTTATATTATGTAGGCTATAATTCTGTTATATATTGAACTTGTCAGGCATTTTTTAAATGTCCTGCTTTTCTGAGCAATGTTCTGCATTTGGAAATTTTCAGTTGGTAACGTACTGTGCCTTCCTGCCAACACGCGTTTGTCGGGTTGCAGCAAACTATATTGGAAGGGGTTGCTGAATCACCCGGTATTTCCCTCGATGTGACTACAGACTAATACGAGGGGAAAATCAGTGTTCAGTATCATTTGTGGAATATCCTAGCAGTGCATTAGTACCATACGCGATGACAGCAGAAAAATATCGACCTTCCTGATAACACGCGTTAGTTGGGCTGCATAAAACGATATTATTAGTAGCAGCTGATTCATCCGGTATAGGCTATTGGAATGTTCTCCAGAAACCATTAATCTTGAGCAGTGTCTGGTAGTTTCTGGTTGACAGTTCTATTATTTTGGTTCCCGAGTGACAATGTTATTGATATACTCTTATATGATAGGTTGGTTGGTGTGGGATGCTCCAACTCTGTGCGTGGCAGTGGAGGGGAAAGCTAACAGCTGTCCCGCAGGCATTGTTCATAGTTACGCAGTTCACACTCTGAACCGTTTTCTGTGGTCTTTGAGTACTTATTGAAATTCCTGTCCCAACAATCCGAATTTGATTCCCGGCTCTGGAAAGAAATTTACTTTTGGTCTGAGAACTGGCACTGTGTTATCGCAGCCTCGTAAGGATAACTAGGAAACCGTTGATTTGATTCCCACCTCAGCCATACTATAAGTGGTTCTACATGGCTTTCCCTCTTCAACGCCCAGTAAATGTCAGAATAGTACCAAACTTAAATCTACGGTCACCTCCTTCCCAATCCTAGCCATAATTGCGCCAGTAAATGTTCTCCGCAGCGGCTACGCGCTGGTTCGTTTGACAGCACGGTGTCCTTGATAGGATGAAGGCCACTTAAGTGGACTGTGGGCTGTCGAAATCGTCAGTGTGTATAGTTCGATTATTGGAAGAGTGCAAAAGTATGTTATGAATGGCTGTGGTGAGTACAACGTTTACTGTTTGTTTGATTTGATACAAGCGACAGCCGTGCTGCCAACGTAAGTGGTGACGCTATATCCCGCAGCAGCTTGTAGGCACTGCAGAGAATATTCCCTGGTGCCCTGTACAAGAGATAAGTTTTGTATATCTCCGGCCAGTTGTCTAGTTGGAGAAGAGTGAACTTATCGACACTCGTTTATTAGTTGAATATATGCTTGAGAATCTACTAGTTTGGTCCTCTCAAGTTCTACTCGCGCTGTAGGTTATGTTATACTCACAAAGAATTGAAGACGTTGAGAATATGTTTGTTTATTGATTACCAACACCTTAAGTACTTTTATAATACACTTTACATGAAGCCTAGTTATTACGAGTCTGTCTAATACAGAGACAGCTCTCTAGCAGCGACCACCTGGTCTGGTTGAAAGTTATGAAGAGAGAATGTCTCCTAGCCGAGGCATCTCGTACAAGTTACTTGTTGTGAAGAGAGCGAAAATGGGCTCTGCATCAGTATATAACATTCGATTTCTCTGGTGGGAGAAATGCTTGACACAAACAGAGATTCACCAATAGCGTGTATCTCTAGTGGTAAGAGGGGATGGCAGCCAATCAGACCATAAGCTTTGGGCCGGTGGTTGGCCTGACCTTACTGCTGTTGTTCATATTGCTACAAACTCATATTCTAGGAAATATTATGAGGATAGGACCAGAATATGTGTCCCTTTCGAAAGTATGGAGACAGTCTGGGAAGTTAAGAATGTGTTTACTGTGACCAACTCACAGTTTAGGTCTTCCAAGAAATATCTAATAGAAATATGTCCACTTAAAGTGTTACTGTTCACAATAGTATGCTTTTAGTTTATATAATTATGTTCTGCCCGGGGGCTTGGAGTGAGCTGTTGTAACATTCTGACTTCCTGAAGAAAATATACTCTGTCTCTCATGGACAATAGAAATGATAATAATAATAATAATAATAATTATAATTTAAAAACCAAAATTTGCGTTTGATACGTCTTGGTCATGGCTAGTAAGGGGTGTACAGGGTGGCGGACATGACTCAAGCACTAGTACAGACATCCCAATAACGCAGGTTATTAGACAGATAAATTTAACACCCAAGTACACGGGGCTGGTTATAGTAATGTAATCCCATAAATGAAATAACACCAACAGGTCACACAGTGCAAAGAATTTAATTTGCTGGCTATAGAAAACTGAAACATTGAAAAAAAAACGGGTAGACATACTACTGTGTATCTCAGTATGACTCGATGGAAGAAAATGGGCTGATTTTTATTTACATTACATTATGGCATTAAATACCGACAGTAGTGGCTACGCTGGCTAACGCGCAGCATTAGGTCATGGGGACAAGTTCTCTGCTGACTCGGTAGACGCGTGGGTTCGAGCCCCACCGTCGGCCGTCCTTGAAATGGTTTTCCGTGGTTTCCCATTTTCAACACCAGGCAAATGCTGGGACGGTACCTTCTGACAGGCCACGGCCGCTTCCTTCCACATCCTTGCCCAGTTTCATTCACCATCATTCATTTCACCTCTCATTAACTCCTCTCATGAGGTTGGCGTCAGGAAGGGCATCCGGTCATAAAAACCATCGCCACAAAGACTTCCATCGCATCTCATCCCCGACCCCGTTGGAAAACGGGAATAATAAGGGGTAGACATACATACATATGGCATTAAATCAAATCTGATAAGTTTAGTCCATAAGAAGATTTCCCTCTTCCATGGAAAATACACCTCGTACCATCTCCTCCGTCTTGAGGAAAGAATTCATGATGAAAATTAATAAATATAAAACAACAAGAAGTTCCGAGACGAACTAAGGAGCCTACTTTTCTTAAAATGTAAGATTCGTGCCAATGATTAATCTATATTGAACCCTTATTGATCTTCGATAAATAAGTATTCATATTTATTATTATTATTACTACGGCCCAGGCAGTACTTGAGGAAGTCGACATGGATATAAGGGAGGCTAGCATTTCGTAATATTGCAACAGGAGCTGAGCTGGTAGCTATTTTTGGGGGACGGCTAGAATTAGTCGGGTTCAAGGCCAAATTGAGCAACTACTGTACCAAAATTGGAAACATAAAGGAAGGATCACGAGGCACTTGCAACGAACATACGATTGAATCAGCCAATCACAAGAGACCAAGCCATGACCACGCGGTGGACAGCGTCAGTAGTAAAAAGCCCGCGGAAATGGATATCTAGAGAACCGCCGAACGGATTAATCTCCGCGCGAGTGAATTGAGACGTTTGATTTATTTGAAGAAGAATGACACTAGTCCCATCTTTGTGAGACAAGAACTCTGGAAGTTTTTATCCGACTCCACCCCACTCCTCCGCCCTGTCAGTTTTCTAATAAATAGTTTGGCCTGACGCCACTCTAAGTCATTCTTTGTGGAGCCGTGAGGGGCTTACTTCACGCCAGTTTGTATCGTGATTTTAACGCTCTGAATTTGGTTAAGTCATTTTATTTGGGAGCTCTGAGGAGCTAATGTCACAGCGATTGCCTTATCGAATTTTAAAGCTCGAATACATTTTTTTAAATTCTGGAATCGACTTTATTTTGTGAGCTAAATATTTAACGCCAGTGCGTGATAACTTGTAACAGTTACTTAAAGACGACGATTTCAGCTCTAAGGGGGAAGTATTGTAACACCCTAATTAGCGCTCACCGGAGCAAAGGTCCACAGTACAGGACGGAAATACCGAGCAAGATAGCGACTGCTAGTGCAGCCAAGATCTTAAACTTGTTAACGAGCCAGTGACGTGGTCTCGAGGTGTATATTTATGTACATATTGCAGTGTATTTTATATGTGTTTTATTGTGCGTGTGTGCGAGATATTTAGGGCCAGTCTTCGCTATTAATCGCATTAGGACAATTGTGGGTGAACTGAGTAACCTGCAAGCGATTATAGATAGGTAAAATAATTAACATTGAACTTTTCTGCCAAGGAGTCGATACCAAGATGATCAGCACGTGGTTTGGAGTTGGGATGAACTTCAACAGATCAACGCAGACGACTACTATGGAGTGCTAATTTGTCCATAGGGGCAATGGGTTGAGGAGGATGTCCTTAGTTCTACAAGCAGAGCGGTGATGTACAACAATTGGATTATTTCAATTATGTAGTTAGATTTGGCCGGGGAACTTTGTAATTAGTCATGTTTCTTTTCTTGTTGTTTAGAGTTTTTCTTGCACCGACCCTCAATGTTTTAAATGTCCGTTGGCGCGTGGCCAAAGTGTTTGTTAGATATTTGTTTTTCCTTGAGTCATATGTAATGCGCGCGGCGTGCGTGCGTGATTTTTATCCTTGCAAATGCGGAACCCGTTACATTCGATAAATGGTGCTTTATTAACGTTAATATTTGAAATAGGAATGGGAGGAAATTACTGTAAGATATTTGCTGAACAGGTTATTATTCATATTAGGGTTGCCAAGCGCACCAACTTAAAAGTAATTTGTAGAACACCTTCGTTCTAAATTTGATAGATTTTTTTTGAGTCCTTTACAGGTTGACTAGTCACGGCATAGAACGGTGGCGCCAGCATGTGGAAATTATTTGTGTCTTTTTATTTCAGGGTCTGTCAAAACCCATACGTGTGATTGTGTGTGTTACTGTGTCAAGTGTGTGTTGATTTTACGTGAGGAGGGGGTAGGGGTCCTACCGCTCTCATATTTTTGCTGCTGTTGTTTTTTAGATGGAAAGACAGGGTGCTCTAGGGAGACCGCTGTTTCTTGTCCATATTTATTCTGACACACACACACGTATTGTTGTGCTTTGGGGCACACTTCTTCGAGATTCGACCCCATGTCCTGGGAGGTCGAGATATTGACACGTGGGTTGACAGACATGCAGAGTTCCACAAATCGCCCGTCTTGCCTGTGACTTATTTTGATAGGCAGTCCTGTGTGTCCGACTGACCCCTGTAAGCTTTCATGTAGCAAACCTGTTCATTGTGATGGTGATTTTTAAGCCATAATTAATTGGGAGTTCGCCATGTGTGTAACGGCTTGTTGTACGTTGCATGGGTAAAATATTGTATTAACGTAAAAGTTGGCCGTGTGCCTATTGCTTTGGTTATGACTCGATTCATGTAATTTTGAGTGTCACACCCGTGTGGTGTAGTGGTAGAGTATTTGTAAATTTTGACAACGGTCATTTTGTGTTTTTTTTATTTGGTCACGTGTTAATGGACTTGTGTTGATTTGTGTGAGAAGTCCTAAGTTTTTAGGCAGTAAATGTTGCTACGGCAATTTGATTCCAATTTCACACGGAAATTTTGTGTTTGTTTATATTAGATTTAGGAAGTGTCGGTTTAGTTTTAAATATTGTAGTTGTGTTCCCCCGTGTCGGTCTAGCTCTAGAAATGTGGATTCGTTGTCTGAAGGGTCATTCTGGATCTATTTAGAATAATGACGAAATTAAGTTGGTAATATCGAAATTTCTAATTAGTTCGAAATACTGTAGTAGTGGAGAGATGATGGTTCTAGGCCGCTCCAGAACCCTCCTTGCCCCACTACTAAGCCTCAGCCATGTTAAATATTTCTCGAACGCATGGTCCGATTTTGACAAATGAGGTGTCGTTGGACTCGGGCTGACGTCTTTTTTGCTATGGACCACTCGTTATATTTTTGAAATTTTTTGATTTTTTTTCGTTTTCGAAAGTTGGTGATAGTTTGAAAACCAAACAGGATAGAACGTTGTGCTATGGCTCAAACAAATGGTCTTTATGACCTTTATTTTTGTAATAATTTATTTTTTATTTTTTATGTTTTTTTGAAATCACTCACATTTTGAAAATTCTATATTTTGGAAACTAGGAACTCTACAAAAAAGTTTGTTTGACATAAATCAATGATCCCTACCCCCTCTACCCCCAAAATAAATTTCAAGTCTCTAGAATGAAAACCTGTAGTAGTGGGGTAACACGGGAGCTGCTACACTTAGGAAGTTGTGAGCCCCTGCGACCTTGGAATGGAAGGAGCCATGCTAGGAGGGCGTGCTTGGATTCGTTTTTTTCGTCTCGTCGTGCTCTTTACGGGAATGTAGGTGTCGAAAAGGTGAAAATCTGGAAACACGGTCTTTTTGGGGGAAAAAACGTGATTTTAGACTTTTTGCTATATCTCGCGAACCAATTATGCTAGAGGCGTGTACGAGGGGTCCAAGGACTCGGGCTGACGTCCTCTTTGCTATGGACCACTCGTTATAATTTAAAAAAAAAATGGAAACTCGATTTTGGGGTAAACATGTGTTTTTTGTGATTTTTGCCGATATCTCACGAACCAATAACGCTAGAGGCATGTACGAGGTGTCCAAGGACTCGGGCTAACGCCCCCTTTCGAGTGTGGTAGATATTTTTTCAAAAAAAAATTCACAAAGGGCCTAACGCCATACATGTTGAAAAAACTTTGTCTTTTTCTTTACCTGTTTATAATGTCCATGAAGCGTGGTGGTTGAGGGAGACGATACGGCTGGGTGTGTGTGTGTGTGTGTGTCGCTGACCACGGTGGCTGTGTTCAATAGATCAATCGCTATTTCGACGGGTCGGTTTATGAGAGAGCGAGGGTGCGTTTTTTTTCACACATTTTACCTTTTTACAGAAAACCAACTTGCATAAGAGCAAAACGTGAATGTCATTTGAGCTTATTGAAAGGCGCTGATCTGACTTGACAACACGTGCAATGGAAAAATGACCATGACGCTTCAAAATTAAATAATCTGACCATTGTACTGGCAGGGAAGAGCGAAAGGCATGTGAACACATGTGTGAAACCACAGGCACGCTAAACCAGTGACATCCTGTCTTGCTTCGTACGTGACAAAATGCAAGTCCAGGTGAAATTTGATCTGCCACAGGTGTTCGCTTGAGACGTTAGCTGTCCACGTGCGCGAGAACTGTTAACAAGCTACATCCTGTTTTGCTTCGTACGTGACAAAATGCAAGTTGACGTGAAATTTGATCTGGCACAAGTGTTCACCTTGGACGTTAGCTGACCACGTGCCTGATAACAGAATGTTCAAAGGTGGGAATCGCTGAATCAGTAAAAAGTATGAAGCAATTTGTGGGAATAATGTCACAACCAATAGATAGGCAAGAGCTGCAAACAGCAGTGGTGGGAGGTAAAGGGAGGGAGAGGGGAAGGGGTAATGTATGAGAGAACACAGGTGGAAAGGGAAAGACAAACATGTGGAGCTGAGGACTGTACACATAGAGCTATAGGTGGTGTACAACATGTGTGAATAAATAAATTAAAAATTGCACAGGTTCACACAACATGTAATTTATTGATCCAAGAATTAAACGTGGAGTTAAACCCTAACCATTTGACATAGAGTTTATTTCCTTTTTGTTTCAACACTTTTTCCACAAGATAATGCTGAGGAAATGCTGTTTTCTGAAGTTCATGGAGATAAAATCTACCTTTTATGGGTTGACGGTTGAGGTCCTCGAGTAAATAGGTGACTGGAGTGTCCAAGTTGACTCGACGAATTCGAAATAGTTCAGTTCCCCACTGAGGCGTGTAGCCCTTATTGAAGGCAGACTTAAATTTGCTCACACGAACAAAATCCCCAATGTTCAGTCGGTGACGTTTAGGATCGGCTGTTATTATGGGGTTAAACAGTTTATCCAATCGCTGAATATTTTTAGTCACGAGGCGTGGCTTGGTCCCAATCGTTCTATGTTTGGTGTCATTGTAACGTGATACTAGCTCTGGTAACATGTCCAACCAGCGATACGTGCCCTGAGCGGTAAACGCTTTCCACATATGGGTTTTCTATGTTCGGTTGAACCGCTCGACCACACTGGCTTTGAGATTTCTGTACGTGGTGTAATGGTGAATATCCTTAGATTTGAGAAAACTGGAGAAATCCTTGTTGAAAAATTCTTTCCCCTGGTCAGTTTGTAGCAACTGAGGTTGACGTTTAGAGTGTTGAATAATATGTTGAAAGGCCTTGGTAACTAGTGGACCAGACTTGTGACGCACAGGTTCAACAAAGGCCATTTTGGAATAGACATCTATTTTACAATAGGTAGCGCACGAGTAGTTTCTACAAATGAGTTACGGTGCACGAGTCGATTCAACAAAGTTCCGTTTGCGTTCATATACCATTCATCCGATTGCGATTGAACTTCAATTGTTTGGTTTTCAAATGCAGTGGTAGATAGTCGTTATTTTGTAAAACATTCTTACTTGCAGTAGTAATAAGACTCTATGGTTCCGCTAACACATAGATAGACTGTATTATTGCCATGGTCAAGCACTCACATTAAGATCATTTACAAAATCATAAAATGAAAAATAAAAAATCTTGTTTTGGAAATATCGTTTTTCAACATACACAAAATAAATATATAAAAAATTTGTAAACAGCAAAATGGAAAATCCATGGTCAAGCACTCACATTAAGATCATTTACAAAGTCATAAAAAGAAAAATAAAAAATCTTGTTTTGGAAATATCGATTTCTTTCAACATACACAAAATAAATATATAAAAAATTTGTAAACAGCAAAATGGAAAATCCATGTTTCCATATAGACAAAATTTAAAAACCTTAAACGGACATTTAAGAAAATATATGCAAATGGGAAATTGACAAATGTGTAAATATGAAAATGGAAAAATCCATGTTTCCATATCATGAAATTGAAAAACATCAAACTGTCATTTAAAAAAATGCAAATGGAAAATTGACAAATTGCAATGTGTGAAATGTAAAATTGAACAAATGGCTATCATTATTTAAAAAAAAAGAACATTGCGCTCTATGGTTAAAGTGTGAATCAAACCCTCTCTACTTATTTGGACCACCGAGACTGAGTAGACTAGTTTTAGTTGTCATACCACTTTTAAAAGTTTGTGTTAAATCTAGGAATTGAACCCAAGAGCTTGTAGGGGAGATCCAAGGTTATAATATGTTAAACAGATAGCCTTGAATGTAGAGTGTGGTAGCTATATAGATATGAGACGTTTCGCTCGGGGCAGGGAGGCATGGAGATCTGCATCAAACCAGTCAAAAGACTGACGACTCAAACAACAACATGTAGAGCTCACCAAAATAATGTTGTGTAACGGTAAATGTTAGTCAACGAACAGTAATGCATTACTAAAACCCATGACACGATACCTAAGAGCTTTTCTAAAATTATTTTAAAATGCCTTTAACCCTATATTAAACACCCAGTTCACAAGACTCATAACTGCAATGTTATGGTCAAACAAAACAAAATCTATATTTCAAAACAAACAAGTGGTTTAGTCAATGTATACTGGAAAAAGTTTTATAAACACTCAAGTTCACAAAAATAATTAAATTAGTAACAGTCAGGTTGACCGAGTGGTTATGGTGTTTGACTTAAGTTCAAATTTTCTGTACAAGAAAGCAAGGGTTCGAATCCCTTACCTGATATAACTATTGCCTCAACATGGCTTGACCACACTGTATTATTGTGTACTCGGTACACAAACCATAAATAGAGTGTATTGTTTAAGGTCACTCTCTTTGCGAACATAGTCAGAGACTGTTGATGGTTAACAATTGCATTAATAGTGGGACATAGGGATAGCAATTAAGAAAAACAGAAAATACCCATACACTATTTTTATTTATTTAATGTAAGTACTTGTACAATAGTTATATACAAACTACAACTCTCTTTTGTCTATTACTATCTAGTCCTTTTCGATCCACTTGCATATCAAGGGCAGATGACTTTGTAGTTCAGCCCCTTAAAACAACAACAACACTACTTCTTGCATAGTCTGTGATGTTGATGACTCTTGAGACGTGGAAGATGGATACAACATAACTTTTACAACAGGGGTTAAACGTTGCTCAACAAACAATGCACTATTTTGAGTAGCAACATCTTTCTTTTGTACTAACTTGTTAGCATTCTGATGATTTTTGTCAACACCATCAGTGTTTTGTCTGGAGCACTACATTGATGATCACTCACACTTAAATCCACACCATTTCTACTTTTCATATTGCCTCGACATCTTGTTGACCTCTGTTTTGAGCATCGCCAGAATATTATTCCTTTTACATTTTGTCGTCTATAGTTATAAGAGTAGCCTTTATAGAGGGCACGTTGTTTACCTCGGTTAGTTGTAGTAAGTTCCATAGTAGTAACTAACCTGTTAGTATGATTTGCACACTACAAAGGTTATCTCTGTTCTGGTAATAGAATTATTTAGCGTTGGCTTTTATATTTAATATGTACAGTTTAAAGTGATAGAAAAATGGTAGAAACGTGGTAGCAAAGTGGTAGACAATTGGTAACATAGTGGTAGAAAAGTGGTAGCAAAGTGGTAGAAAAGTGGTAGAAAAGTGGCAGAAAAGTAGTAGAAAAGTGGTGACAAAGTGGTAGAAAAGTGGTAGCAAACTAGAAAAGTGGTAGAAAAGTGGCAGAAAAGTAGTAGAAAAGTGGTAGCAAAGTGGTAGCAAACTAGAAAAGTGGTAGCAAAGTGGTAGCAAAGTGGTAGAAAATATTACATGTATTGTTAAGAAATAGTTTAAGTGGTTACATGGATTCATTACACTATAATTTTAGCATCACGAAGCTCATTTTCTATATCCAAAAGTTCTTCCTCATATTTAGTATGACCAGCCTGTTTACAGGTATGCAAGTACTGAAGCCGCTGGATTAGCTTACTGGGATTGTTCCAGTAAACAAATTTAACAAATGATTTTTCGGGGTGTAAACCATTATCATCATCATCATCATTATCATCATAATCATCATCATCATCATGGTTATCATCATCAATATAATTATCATCAATATAATCATCATCACTATTACTATCTAATCCTTTTTGTTCATCTTGCAATGCAACAACCTTTGGCATAGTTTGTGTTGTCTTTGATAGTGTTAGAGGTTTCTTAGACGTTAACGACTGTCCTAACATGTCTTTTTCAGGAGATAATAAATGCTCTTTAACAAACAAAGCACTATCTTGAGCCACACTATTTTTTTCTTGGTCTTGCTTTTTTACCTTGGTTAGAGTATTTTGTCCATTTAAATGAGTATTATTTTGAGATTTACAATGATGATCGATTGAAATAAGTATGTTGGAGCCTTTTGTCTTAATCATTCCTCGACACTTTTTAGATCGTTGTTTCGAACAGCACCAAATAACAGTTCCATTTTTATTAGTTCTTTTTACAATATATGTATATCCTTTATAGTAAGCACATGGCTTACAATAGCTAGTCGTTGATACTTCCATGTCAACTGTTAAGCATAATCTAATCTCTAGTAAAGTTAACTCGATAATAAAAATGATTGTTTGTAGTATGTGCAGTTTAAAGTAAGAGCAAAAGTGAGAGTCAAATGGTATAAAAGTGTTAGCAAAGTGGTGGAAGAGTGGTAGCAGTTTATAGTAGTCATGATCTTTTTTACCAGAATGTGATTTGAGTAAATGTAATTTCTAATACTTAGCAGTGAGTGGTCAGTTAGGTCTTGGTTCAGACAAGCATAAACAGTTCTCCAATGAATCAGAGATCAAGATTTTCATTATGAAACAGTTGTGTAACCCAATTAGGTATCGGTACTTGATAGCTTCACACATGAACAAAAATTCCAACATATCTGATTTGAATTACATGATTTGAAAGTTGACAAAGAATATCCAATCAACCATTGTAGTTACAATGTCAAACACACAAAGACAAAATCAGCATGAACTTTTAAGTTACAGGAAAATTCTATGAAATAGACTATGCAGGAAATTTGGAAATACACATCAGAAGTTTGCAACACCATCCTTCTAGCCTATATAAATTATCGACATGGAAAGTGTACACTGCCCCTAACATTAAACCAATTTATCAATAACACAAGTCAACAATCAAAACATTTGGTGTTGATTCTATTATTTAATGCATATATTCTGTCTACATTGAACAGTAACAAAAAACGCCATTCATAATTATTTAAGTTTGCTTTAATTCTTTATGTAATGATATATACATATTTAAAGTTTTAGCTGACTGTTCAGGGTGAATCGGCTTTGAACACATATGAGAGGGAATATTTTAAGACTTAATCTCAGCTCACCTAACATAACCTAAATTTACCTAACCTAACCTTGTCATATAGGTAAGAAACGGGTCAAGCTATGCTTTCGACTACCGAGTTTCAGCTACTTTTCAAGGTTACTCTCTCGAACATTGCCGGAGACTGCTGATAAACACTTATATTCCTACGGCGGCGGCGCGCAACGACTTACATAACGCGCTTCCCCCTTTTCATTGATCTCTGTTGATTTGTCCCTTTGGACTGGTTCCTGTTGACTAGCCCCTTTTGGACGGGCCCTTTTTGAACGCAGTCATTTTTGACGGGTCCCTGTGGACAGGTCCTTTTGGCTGATCCCTTTGGACGGAACCCTTGGGATCAGCCAAAAGGACCTGTCCACAGGGACCCGTCATAAATGACTGCGTTCAAAAAGGGCCCGTCCAAAAGGGGCTAGTCAACAGGAACCAGTCCAAAGGGACAAATCAACAGAGATCAATGAAAAGGGGGAAGCGCGTCATGTAAGTCGTTGCGCGCCGCCGCCGTAGGAATATAAGTGTTTATCAGCAGTCTCCGGCAATGTTCGAGAGAGTAACCTTGAAAAGTAGCTGAAACTCGGTAGTCGAAAGCATAGCTTGACCCGTTTCTTACCTATATGACAAGGTTAGGTTAGGTAAATTTAGGTTATGTTCGGTGAGCTGAGATTAAGTCTTAAAATATTCCCTCTCTTATGTGTTCAAAGCCGATTCACCCTGAACAGTCAGCCAAAACTTTAAATATGTATATATCATTACATAAAGAATTAAAGCAAACTTAATTAATTATGAATGGCGTTTTTTGTTACTGTTCAATGTAGACAGAATATATGCATTAAATAATAGAATCAACACCAAATGTTTTGATTGTTGACTTGTGTTATTGATAAATTGGTTTAATGTTAGGGGCAGTGTACACTTTCCATGTCGATAATTTATATAGGCTAGAAGGATGGTGTTGCAAACTTATGATGTGTATTTCCAAATTTCCTGCATAGTCTATTTCATAGAATTTTCCTGTAACTTAAAAGTTCATGCTGATTTTGTCTTTGTGTGTTTGACATTGTAACTACAATGGTTGATTGGATATACTTTGTCAACTTTCAAATCATGTAATTCAAATCAGATATGTTGGAATTTTTGTTCATGTGTGAAGCTATCAAGTACCGATACCTAATTGGGTTACACAACTGTTTCATAATGAAAATCTTGATCTCTGATTCATTGGAGAACTTTTTATGCTTGTCTGAACCAAGACTAACTGACCACTCACTGCTAAGTATTAGAAATTACATTTACTCAAATCACATTCTGGTAAAAAAGATCATGACTACTATAAACTGCTACCACTCTTCCACCACTTTGCTAACACTTTTATACCATTTGACTCTCACTTTTGCTCTTACTTTAAACTGCACATACTACAAACAATCATTTTTATTATCGAGTTAACTATACTAGAGATTAGATTATGCTTAACAGTTGACATGGAAGTATCAACGACTAGCTATGGTAAGCCATGTGCTTACTATAAAGGATATGCATATATTGTAAAAATAACTAATAAAAATGGAACTGTTATTTGGTGCTGTTCGAAACAACGATCTAAAAAGTGTCGAGGAATGATTAAGACAAAAGGCTCCAACATACTTATTTCAATCGATCATCATTGTAAATCTCAAAATAATACTCATTTAAATGGACAAAATACTCTAACCAAGGTAAAAAAGCAAGACCAAGAAAAAAATAGTGTGGCTCAAGATAGTGCTTTGTTTGTTAAAGAGCATTTATTATCTCCTGAAAAAGACATGTTAGGACAGTCGTTAACGTCTAAGAAACCTCTAACACTATCAAAGACAACACAAACTATGCCAAAGGTTGTTGCATTGCAAGATGAACAAAAAGGATTAGATAGTAATAGTGATGATGATTATATTGATGATAATTATATTGATGATGATAACCATGATGATGATGATGATTATGATGATGATGATGATGATGATAATGGTTTACACCCAAAAAAATCATTCGTTAAATTTGTTTACTGGAACAATCCCAGTAAGCTAATCCAGCGGCTTCAGTACTTGCATACCTGTAAACAGGCTGGTCATACTAAATATGAGGAAGAACTTTTGGATATAGAAAATGAGCTTCGTGATGCTAAAATTATAGTGTAATGAATCCATGTAACCACTTAAACTATTTCTTAACAATACATGTAATATTTTCTACCACTTTGCTACCACTTTTCTAGTTTGCTACCACTTTGCTACCACTTTTCTACTACTTTTCTGCCACTTTTCTACCACTTTTCTAGTTTGCTACCACTTTTCTACCACTTTGCCACCACTTTTCTACTACTTTTCTGCCACTTTTCTACCACTTTTCTACCACTTTGCTACCACTTTTCTACCACTATGTTACCAATTGTCTACCACTTTGCTACCACGTTTCTACCATTTTTCTATCACTTTAAACTGTACATATTAAATATAAAAGCCAACGCTAAATAATTCTATTACCAGAACAGAGATAACATTTGTAGTGTGCAAATCATACTAACAGGTTAGTTACTACTATGGAACTTACTACAACTAACCGAGGTAAACAACGTGCACTCTATAAAGGCTACTCTTATAACTATAGACGACAAAATGTAAAAGGAATAATATTCTGGCGATGCTCAAAACAGAGGTCAACAAGATGTCGAGGCAATATGAAAAGTAGAAATGGTGTGGATTTAAGTGTGAGTGATCATCAATGTAGTGCTCCAGACAAAACACTGATGGTGTTGACAAAAATCATCAGAATGCTAACAAGTTAGTACAAAAGAAAGATGTTGCTACTCAAAATAGTGCATTGTTTGTTGAGCAACGTTTAACCCCTGTTGTAAAAGTTATGTTGTATCCATCTTCCACGTCTCAAGAGTCATCAACATCACAGACTATGCAAGAAGTAGTGTTGTTGTTGTTTTAAGGGGCTGAACTACAAAGTCATCTGCCCTTGATATGCAAGTGGATCGAAAAGGACTAGATAGTAATAGACAAAAGAGAGTTGTAGTTTGTATATAACTATTGTACAAGTACTTACATTAAATAAATAAAAATAGTGTATGGGTATTTTCTGTTTTTCTTAATTGCTATCCCTATGTCCCACTATTAATGCAATTGTTAACCATCAACTGTCTCTGACTATGTTCGCAAAGAGAGTGACCTTAAACAATACACTCTATTTATGGTTTGTGTACCGAGTACACAATAATACAGTGTGGTCAAGCCATGTTGAGGCAATAGTTATATCAGGTAAGGGATTCGAACCCTTGCTTCCTTGTACAGAAAATTTGAACTTAAGTCAAACACCATAACCACTCGGTCAACCTGACTGTTACTAATTTAATTATTTTTGTGGACTTGAGTGTTTATAAAACTTTTTCCAGTATACATTGACTAAACCACTTGTTTGTTTTGAAATATAGATTTTGTTTTGTTTGACCATAACATTGCAGTTATGAGTCTTGTGAACTGGGTGTTTAATATAGGGTTAAAGGCATTTTAAAATAATTTTAGAAAAGCTCTTAGGTATCGTGTCATGGGTTTTAGTAATGCATTACTGTTCGTTGACTAACATTTACCGTTACACAACATTATTTTGGTGAGCTCTACATGTTGTTGTTTGAGTCGTCAGTCTTTTGACTGGTTTGATGCAGATCTCCATGCCTCCCTGCCCCGAGCGAAACGTCTCATATCTATATAGCTACCACACTCTACATTCAAGGCTATCTGTTTAACATATTATAACCTTGGATCTCCCCTACAAGCTCTTGGGTTCAATTCCTAGATTTAACACAAACTTTTAAAAGTGGTATGACAACTAAAACTAGTCTACTCAGTCTCGGTGGTCCAAATAAGTAGAGAGGGTTTGATTCACACTTTAACCATAGAGCGCAATGTTCTTTTTTTTTAAATAATGATAGCCATTTGTTCAATTTTACATTTCACACATTGCAATTTGTCAATTTTCCATTTGCATTTTTTTAAATGACAGTTTGATGTTTTTCAATTTCATGATATGGAAACATGGATTTTTCCATTTTCATATTTACACATTTGTCAATTTCCCATTTGCATATATTTTCTTAAATGTCCGTTTAAGGTTTTTAAATTTTGTCTATATGGAAACATGGATTTTCCATTTTGCTGTTTACAAATTTTTTATATATTTATTTTGTGTATGTTGAAAGAAATCGATATTTCCAAAACAAGATTTTTTATTTTTCTTTTTATGACTTTGTAAATGATCTTAATGTGAGTGCTTGACCATGGATTTTCCATTTTGCTGTTTACAAATTTTTTATATATTTATTTTGTGTATGTTGAAAAACGATATTTCCAAAACAAGATTTTTTATTTTTCATTTTATGATTTTGTAAATGATCTTAATGTGAGTGCTTGACCATGGCAATAATACAGTCTATCTATGTGTTAGCGGAACCATAGAGTCTTATTACTACTGCAAGTAAGAATGTTTTACAAAATAACGACTATCTACCACTGCATTTGAAAACCAAACAATTGAAGTTCAATCGCAATCGGATGAATGGTATATGAACGCAAACGGAACTTTGTTGAATCGACTCGTGCACCGTAACTCATTTGTAGAAACTACTCGTGCGCTACCTATTGTAAAATAGATGTCTATTCCAAAATGGCCTTTGTTGAACCTGTGCGTCACAAGTCTGGTCCACTAGTTACCAAGGCCTTTCAACATATTATTCAACACTCTAAACGTCAACCTCAGTTGCTACAAACTGACCAGGGGAAAGAATTTTTCAACAAGGATTTCTCCAGATTTCTCAAATCTAAGGATATTTACCATTACACCACGTACAGAAATCTCAAAGCCAGTGTGGTCGAGCGGTTCAACCGAACATAGAAAACCCATATGTGGAAAGCGTTTACCGCTCAGGGCACGTATCGCTGGTTGGACATGTTACCAGAGCTAGTATCACGTTACAATGACACCAAACATAGAACGATTGGGACCAAGCCACGCCTCGTGACTAAAAATATTCAGCGATTGGATAAACTGTTTAACCCCATAATAACAGCCGATCCTAAACGTCACCGACTGAACATTGGGGATTTTGTTCGTGTGAGCAAATTTAAGTCTGCCTTCAATAAGGGCTACACGCCTCAGTGGGGAACTGAACTATTTCGAATTCGTCGAGTCAACTTGGACACTCCAGTCACCTATTTACTCGAGGACCTCAACCGTCAACCCATAAAAGGTAGATTTTATCTCCATGAACTTCAGAAAACAGCATTTCCTCAGCATTATCTTGTGGAAAAAGTGTTGAAACAAAAAGGAAATAAACTCTATGTCAAATGGTTAGGGTTTAACTCCACGTTTAATTCTTGGATCAATAAATTACATGTTGTGTGAACCTGTGCAATTTTTAATTTATTTATTCACACATGTTGTACACCACCTATAGCTCTATGTGTACAGTCCTCAGCTCCACATGTTTGTCTTTCCCTTTCCACCTGTGTTCTCTCATACATTACCCCTTCCCCTCTCCCTCCCTTTACCTCCCACCACTGCTGTTTGCAGCTCTTGCCTATCTATTGATTGTGACATTATTCCCACAAATTGCTTCATACTTTTTACTGATTCAGCGATTCCCACCTTTGAACATTCTGTTATCAGGCACGTGGTCAGCTAACGTCCAAGGTGAACACTTGTGCCAGATCAAATTTCACGTCAACTTGCATTTTGTCACGTACGAAGCAAAACAGGATGTAGCTTGTTAACAGTTATCGTGCACGTGGACAGCTAACGTCTCAAGCGAACACCTGTGGCAGATCAAATTTCACCTGGACTTGCATTTTGTCACGTACGAAGCAAGACAGGATGTCACTGGTTTAGCGTGCCTGTGGTTTCACACAAGTGTTCACATGCCTTTCGCACTTCCCTGCCAGTACAATGGTCAGATTATTTCATTTTGAAGCGTCATGGTCATTTTTCCATTGCACGTGTTGTCAAGTCAGATCAGCGCCTTTCAATAAGCTCAAATGACATTCACGTTTTGCTCTTATGCAAGTTGGTTTTCTGTACTCGCTTCGACCAACATAGAATCAAGTTCTCATCACTGTTTACACGTCAAAGGTAAAATGTGTGAAAAAAACGCACCCTCGCTCTCTCATAAACCGACCCGTCGAAATAGCGATTGATCTATTGAACACAGCCACCGTTGTCAGCGACACACACACACACACACCCAGCCGTATCGTCTCCCTCAACCACCACGCTTCATGGACATTATAAACAGGTAAAGAAAAAGACAAAGTTTTTTCAACATGTATGGCGTTAGGCCCTTTGTGAATTTTTTTTTGAAAAAATATCTACCACACTCGAAAGGGGGCGTTAGCCCGAGTCCTTGGACACCTCGTACATGCCTCTAGCGTTATTGGTTCGTGAGATATCGGCAAAAATCACAAAAAACACATGTTTACCCCAAAATCGAGTTTCCATTTTTTTTTTAATTATAACGAGTAGTCCATAGCAAAGAGGATGTCAGCCCGAGTCCTTGGACCCCTCGTACACGCCTCTAGCATAATTGGTTCGCGAGATATAGCAAAAAGTCTAAAGTCACGTTTTTTCCCCCAAAAAGACCGTGTTTCCAGATTTTCACCTTTTCGACACCTACATTCCCGTAAAGAGCACGACGAGACGAAAAAAACGAATCCAAGCACGCCCTCCTAGCATGGCTCCTTCCATTCCAAGGTCGCAGGGGCTCACAACTTCCTAAGTGTAGCAGCTCCCGTGTTACCCCACTACTACAGGTTTTCATTCTAGAGACTTGAAATTTATTTTGGGAGTAGAGGGGGTAGGGATCATTGATTTATGTCAAACAAACTTTTTTGTAGAGTTCCTAGTTTCCAAAATATAGAATTTTCAAAATTTGAGTGTTTTCAAAAAAACATAAAAAATAAAAAATAAATTATTACAAAAATAAAGGTCATAAAGACCATTTGTTTGAGCCATAGCACAACGTTCTATCCTGTTTGGTTTTCAAACTATCACCAACTTTCGAAAACGAAAAAAATCAAAAAATTTCAAAAATATAACGAGTGGTCCATAGCAAAAAAGACGTCAGCCCGAGTCCAACGACACCTCATTTGTCAAAATCGGACCATGCGTTCGAGAAATATTTAACATGGCTGAGGCTTAGTAGTGGGGCAAGGAGGGTTCTGGAGCGGCCTAGAACCATCATCACTCCACTACTTACTGTATACCTGGCATAATGTAGCCAAATAGAGAACTACAGTTGGCAGCCCTGGTGACTGAATATATTCTTAGTTCCATCTCTTAAGGTACAAAATACAAAAATTGGCTGAAGTCCAATGGATAGCATGGGCGTTACATGCAGTTAGACATTGGATCTAACAGCGCGTGTAAAATCATGTTGGTAACAATGACATACATGTATTGGTCAGAAATAATCTGCAATAATATGATCTATCGTTGTGTCAATTTTGAATGAAATCCATTAGTTAGTATAGAAGTTACATAGAAGTTACATAGAAGTTGGACCTCTCAGCAGTCTTAGAATTATGTTGGTAGCACTGACGTATATAAGTTACTCCAAATTTATATAGAATAGGTACTATGCGTGTGCATAGTTTAAAGCAGTCGGCTTGCATACTTTCTGTTGTATGGGTATTTGGATTTTTAAAAAATGAGAGCATTTATTAACAGTTGGCAGCCCTGTAGGCTCTTAAGAATACGCTCAGTCATGTCTGCATATGTACACATAGCACGTACGAAATTTGGTTGAAATCCAATTGATAATGTAGAAGTTATATGCATTTAAAATTTGGACTTATTAGCAGGCTTATAATCATTTTGGCAACACTGCCATATATGGCCTCCTGGAACTTAAACTGCAATATTATTATCTATACGTGTGCCAATTTTTAAATAGCTCCCTTTCATACCTTCCAAGATATCCAACATGGAGCTCTAATTTCAATTGTGATTTTTCAGCAGCTGGTAGCACTGACGTAATTTTCAAATATGGCCGTGAGATATTCAGGTATAGATCATTACTCCTACCAAAGTTTGTTTCGATTGCTGCAGCCGTTTAGGAGTTAATAGGGGGGGGGGACACACACGCACAACCAGACAGACAGACAGAAGGACAGACAGACAGAGGGACAGACAGACAGACAGACACACATTTGCCCGATCTCATGAGTCTACTTTTTCCTCATTTTTGCAAAATGTGAAAAGTAGGCTAAAAATATTGGACTGCAACCGAAATAAGTCAGAAAGCTCTATGGACATCAAATTGGCAGGTGAAAAACTAAAGGAAGTAGGAGACTTCTGTTACTTAAGAAGCAAAATTCCTAGTGATGGACGAAGCAAAGAGGATATAACAAGAAGTTCCGTAACGAACTAAAGAGCCTACTTTTCTTAAAATTTAAGATTCATGCCAATTATTAATATATATGGATCTAAGTTATCTAGAATAATGACGAAATTAAGTTGGTAATCTCGAAATTTCTAATTAGTCCGAAATACTATATACCTGGCATAATGTAGCCTAATAGAGCACTACAGTTGGCAGCCCTGGTGAGAGAATATATTCTTAGTTCCATCTCTTAAGGTACAGAATTCAAAATTTGGTTGAAGTCCAATGGATCGCATGGACGTTAGATGCAGTTAAACATTGGATCTAACAGCGCGTGTAAAATCATGTTGGCAACAATGACATACATGCATTGGTCAGAAATAATCAGAAATAATATGATCTATTGTTGTATCAATTTTGAATGAAATCCATTAGTTAGTATGGAAATTACATGCATTTTAAAATTGGACCTATCAGCAGGCTTAAAATCATGTTGGCAGCTCTGGCGTAGGCCTATATTAGTTACTCCAAATTAATCTAGAATGCCAGGTACCATACGTGTGCAAAGTTTAGAGCTATTGGCTTGCATACTTTCTGATATATTGATATTAGGGTAACAAAAATAGAGACAGCATTTATTCACAGTTGGCAGCCCTGATTACTTTTAAGAATTGGCATAGTTATGTCTATTATGGTACACATAGCACATACGAAATTTGGTTGAAATCCAAACTATAGTATAGAAGTTACATGTATTTAAATTTGGACCTCTCAGCAGGCTTAGAATCATGTTGGTAGCACTGACGTATTTAAGTTACTCCAAATTAATATTGAATGCCATGTAATATACGTGTGCATAGTTTAAAGATGTCGGCTTGCATACTTTCTGATATATGGGTATTTGGATTAAAAAATTGAGAGCATTTATTAACAGTTGGCAGCCCTGTAGGCTCTTAAGAATAAGCTCAGTCATATCTGTTTATGTACACATAGCACATACGAAATTTGGTTGAATTCCAATTGCTAGTGTAGAAGTTATATGCATTTAAAAATTGGACCTATCAGCAGGCTTATAATTATTTTGGCAACACTGCCATGTATGGCCTCCTGGAAATTAAACTGCAATATTATTATTTATACGTGTGCCAATTTTGAATTAGCTCCCATTCATACCTTCCAAGATATCCATCATGGAGCTCAAATTTCAATTGCGATTTTTCAGCAGTTGGTAGCACTGACATCATTTTCAAATATGGTCGTGAGATATTCAGGTATAGATATTTACCAAATTTCGTTTCGATTGCTCCAGCCGTTTAGGAGTTGATAGGGGGACACACACACACAGCCAGCTAGACCGACAGACAGACAGAAGGACAGACAGACAGACAGACAGACACACATTCTAGACCCTGATAATAGCAGGTACTACTATTCGATTCGCGATTAAAATATGGGGTATTTTTGAAGTGGTAATTCAAGTCTACTGTTCAGCAGTGGCTATGCTGGCTAAAGCGCAGCATTAGGTCATGGGGCCAAGCTCTCTGCTGACTCGGTAGACGCGTGGGTTCAAGCCCCACCGTCGGCCGTCCTTGAAATGGTTTTCCGTGGTTTCCCGTTTTCAACACCAGGCCCGATCTCATAAGTCTACTTTTTCCTCATTTTTGCAAAATGTGAAAAGTAGGCTAAAAAGTAGGTTAGCTCAGGCAAGGAAAGCATTTCTACAGAAAAGGAATCTGTTGACATCGAATATAGATTTTGGTATTAGGAACTCATTTTTGAAGGCCTTTGTCTGGAGCGTGGCGCTCTATGGAAGTGAAACTTGGACTATTGGTAAAGCAGAAAAAAGGGGAATTGAAGCGTTTGAAATGTGGTGTTACAGGAGAATGATGAAGATCAGATGGGTAGATAGGGTTACAAACGAAGAGGTATTAAGACTAGTGGGAGAGGAGAGATGTTTCTGGCGACTGCTGATGAAGAGAAGAGATAGATTGGTAGGACACATAATAAGACACCCAGGAATAGCATGCTTAGTTATGGAAGGAAGGGTCGAGGACAAGAACTGTAGGGGTAGACCAAGGTTAGAATATGTTACACAGATTGGCTGGGATGAAGGGTGTGGTAGTTATGTAGAGATGCAAGGATTAGCTCAGGACAGGGAGGCATGGAGAGCTGCATCAAACCAGTCAAAAGACTGAAGACTCAAACACACACCATCTCCTTTAATTAGCACCACAGCTCGCAGTTCAATTAAAAGCCACACGTGGATGTGTCTCTACCTGACGCTTGGTAAAAAAAAAAGCTTGTTACACAAGTTTTGTCAGGCAATCTCATCATATCGTATCCACTGCATTAACAAATCAACGTGTTTGTCCGTTAATCAAGAGCCATATCAGTATAAACAAGATGTCTAGTAGCTTTACACGCAGATGCCCGTCCATATCATGGAGTATTTAAATCTTCGTATGAATGTTGAAACCATGTATATTCAGCCTCGTTAACAGAAATGGGGATAAGATTGGTTCAAATCTCACTCTCGGCCATCTTGGTAGTTTCCGCACTGAATTGTTTCATTTCAGAGATTGGATATTCTGGTCAGCAAACCCATGAACATGAGTGTAGAATTAGGCAACATCCCCCCGCAGTTGCCTGGAAAAAATGTGGGAAATAACAGAAAACCCTCTTTAAGATGGCTGATTCGCGCATTGATTCCACCTCTTCTCCTCTGTCCTCACGAGGCTGAGTTTACCTTTCCGACTCTCAGACTATAATTAGATGTTTGACCCAGCCGAGACTCAAACCTGCACCTCAGGGGTGACAGCCAATAACGCTAGCTCCTACAGCACGAGATGGTATTCCCCACATCTCTATTTCTACCCCAGGAATGTGAGGATTGGTAGCCCACTTAAAGCCAACCACGGCTACGTCTTTCCTAGCCTCAATTACAAATACATTAGTTCATTCACTGCAGTAGCACAGGTTATCAGACTGATTTTACACAATACACGGGGTTAATCACCATAATGCATTAAGACAGTAAATTAAGCAACCTAAAACCATTTTTAAGATATGACAGCCTGCAGAATTATTTCGGAGAAATGATTGCTGGTGTCTCAAGCAGTTCAGAACGTTAGACCGCTGAAAGCCTCGTCTAAAACTACAGGTTTTAGCAACCTTCTTGGATTTAAATACATCCGTATATCTGTGATTAAAACTTCCCTACAGACAATTAATTTAGCCTGATTGAAAATGGTTCGATTAATAATGTACTACGAATGTAAAAACCTTCTTCTAAAAGCAAGGTCGTTGTTTCACATAGCTCTTAGCCTTTCGATAATAAGCCACGGGATGTCCATGTAACGGGGAATTCAAAACATTAGACTTTGCTTTCGTGTGGTCTCCTGAGAGGCCGAGTGCAGGTCTTTCTAGTCGACGCCCGTGGGCGACCTGCGCGTCGGGATGAGAGATGGAATGGATGAAGATGAATGAAATTGGGCAATGATTTGGATGGAAGCGGCCGTGGCCTAACAGAAAGTACCGTCCCAGCATTTGCCTGGTGTTGAAAACGGGAAACCACGGAAAACCATTTCAAGGACGGCCGACGGTGGGGCTCGAACCCACGCGTCTACCGAGTCAGCAGAGAGCTTGGCCCCATGACCTAATGCTGCGCTTTAGCCAGCATAGCCACTGCTGAACAGTAGACTTGAATTACCACTTCAAAAATACCCCATATTTTAATCGCGAATCGAATAGTAGTACCTGCTATTATCAGGGTCTAGAATTGCGATAAGTACCCCGAGACTTGAGAAATATTTCCAGTAACTTTAAAGGTTCAGCGTCCATTTTGACTCCAACATATTTAGACACACTAGGTTGCCCTTAATAGTTTAACGAAAAGAGCAACAAGCCTCTCCACTTTTGGCTTTAATGTATTCACCAAGTTCCCCTTTGAACTAAAGATACATCCACACAATATTTCTAAAAATGAACTTGAGAAATCGATAATCATTCATCCATTAGAGGGCGTGGTGGTACATTGGTCAAGCTAGCTGCCTCTTACCAAGGCGGACCGCGTTCGATTCCCGGTCAATACGTGTGAGATTTTTGAAGTGAAATACCAGATCCTGTGGTTCGGATTCCACGTAAAAATGTCAAGGAATTTAATGTTGGTCTGAGCGTTGGAATTGGGTCCACCAGCCTCTGAGACAAAACGTTTTCGCTGGTTTTCCCCCTTCTACCCCTGGTAAACGCCGGGATGATACCCAGTCTACTATAGACATAACAATATCACAGTTTATCAGACAAGTTCTACACACTCCAAATCATACAGGCTAATGATCATGATGCCCAAGGCACTAAATGAAACAACAAACCTTCGTAGGATTTACAAAGAAGAAAATCAAAGACTCACCTCGTCGAACTTCGTGATGAGGTCCTCATCCCTGTACCTGCGAAATGGATCGCATGAGGTGAGTCTAGGAAGATATCTCTGGGTGAGGTAGTTGGCGATGTTTTCCGCGCCTGAAGTTATGAGAGGGCCGCCCTCCAAGATGGGTACAGAGCCTTCGTCGTTCAAATCATAAATCCATTGTGGTCTTCGTCATGGATTTATGTTAACGACATCAAAAGCCACTCTCTTGAACTTCATGATCATCTCGACGCGCTGCACGAAGGGGCAAAATCGCATACCGTAGAGACGTAGCTTGCGTGGGGTTATAGGTGGGCGAATTGAACCTGTAACAAAAACGAAGTTCAAGATTCCAAGTTAGAAAATGCTCAGACATTAACCTTTTAACTGCTACGTATTTCTATGTGCCGAGTTATTTTCATACATCAAGGCCCTAAATCAATGTAACATATTTCCCCTTCTCCTATTGGTTCCATAAATTACATATTACATTGGGTTACATTTTACACACAATACGCTTTCTTCAGGAGCGCTCCAGCAAAACAATTTCCGAGGGGATAGTTGAATTAGATGTAGGTAAACGGCTTTTCACTAAGGGTAACAAATCAGACCTTTAGTGGGGATATATCCTTTATTCCCCCTGCTTGGTACAGTAAACGTTTAGAATCGCCACTACTCGAACTACGACAAGGTCTGTTGTCAGCCATTACAGCGCACAGAAATCAACTAGCCTATAAGTCAATCTTTTCCATCTCTTTGAACAAATGAATAGCGTAATTCCTATCACCATAAAGATTAAAATGCAAAGTAACTGGTTTTATGGACTATCATCAAAGAGCAGGTAAGTAAGTTCAAATAACATCGACTCAAACAGCTGGAATGTGCGCGTTTCGTCATTAGCACCACCGCATAGCTGAATTGGTGACGAACCGTTTCGTTGATAGCACTCTGAAGGTTAGGCATACAGTAAATCTCTCAGATTTTGTTGCTGTTTCATTTGAGGAGCTTGAACATCGTGGTCGTTTAGCCCCATGTAATTGGGTGCGCAAAATTTGTCTAATAATCTGTTTTATTGTAGTGTCTTAAGTTGTGTGTATAGTTGTAATTTAGGTGAGTATCCGGAAGGACGGGCCCGTGGCCTTAGGTTAGGAAGTATCCCGGCATTTTCCTGGAGTAGAAGTGGGAAACCATAGAAAACCACCTCCAGGATGACTGAAATGGTAATCGATCCCACCTCTTCTCGCTTTTGTCTCATGAGACTTTGACTGCCCTCAGACCAGAATAAAATTTCTTGGAAGAGACGGGTATTGAATTTGGACCTCTGTGGTGACAGCCAAGAATGCTAGCTACGTCACGAGCCGCATACATTTCTACGATTGCCCTCTAAAACATTGTAAACTGAAATGCATTCACAATCCACATTCTAACGCAGTAGAACAACTCTAAACAATACCCAGGCTCAATCCAAAAAAAAAAAAACGAGTAGGACGTGGGTTGACCCCAGCATTGCTTCTACTTTCTATAGCATTTTCCTATCAACCTCCCTTGGTCAACTCTAACTTCTCTCCGACCTCTTACGGTATTAGAGTATCCGAGGCCTCTTTCATTTTTCTGCATAAATTGGAGTTGTCTTATCAACATGGTATGTTTTTGGGCTGGGGTCAAGCCGAAATTTGTGTGATACACATTGAAAGTGTGATGGTCTACCACGCACCTTGCCCCTAATCAGGCGCACGCAGATACTACCCGCATCTTATTATTGCCTCTGCCAGGTGAGAAGCAGTTGTACAGTATAATATAACACTTCCATACTTCATTGCGCAGTGAAAAACATGTCCATGTTTCGATGTTTCTCAGTGTAGCAAAGGAACGTTCTTTGGCTCTTTCTTTCTTTCTTTCTTTCTTTCTTTCTTTCTTTCTTCCTATCTTTCTTTTTTCCTTTATTTCTTCCTCTCTATCTTTTTTTCTTTTTATCTTTCTTTCTTTCTTTCTTTCTTTCTTTCTTCCTTTCTTTTATTTTTCCTATCTTCCTTCCTTCCTTCCTTCCTTTCTTTCGTTCTTCCTTCCCTTCTCCCTATCTTTCTTTTTTCTTTCTTTCTTCCTCTCTTTCTGTCTTTCTTTCTTTATTTCTTATTTTCTTTCTTCCTTTCTTTCTTTGTTTCTTATTTTATTTATTTCTTTCTTTCTTTGTTTCTTATTTTCTTTCTTTCTTTCTTTCTTTCTTATTTTCTTCCTTTCTTTCTTTCTTTGTTTCTTATTTTCTTTCTCTCTTTCTTTCATTCATTCTTTGTTTCTTATTTTCTTTCTTTCTTTCTTTCTTTCTTTGTTTCTTATTTTCTTTCTCTCTTTCTTTCATTCATTCTTTGTTTCTTATTTTCTTTCTTTCTCTCTTTCTTTGTTTCTTATTTTCTTTCTTTCTTTCTTTCATTCTTTGTTTATTTTCTTTCTTTCTTCCTTTCTTTCTTTCATTCTTTGTTTCTTATTTTCTTTCTTTCTTTCTTTCTTTCTTTCTTTCTTTCTTTGTTTCTTTCTTTCTTTCTTTCATTCTTTGTTTTTTATTTTCTTTCTTTCATTCTTTCTTTCTTATTTTCTTTCTTTCTTTCTTTCTTTCTTTCTTTCATTCTTTGTTTGTTTGTTTGTTTCTTTCTTTCTTTCTTTCTTTCTGATTTTCTTTCTTTCTTTCATTCTTTGTTTTTTATTTTCTTTCTTTCTTTCTTTCTTTCATTCTTTCTTTCTTATTTTCTTTCTTTCTTTCTTTCTTTGTTCTTTGTCTTGATGCCTTCAGAAGCGCACCGCATAATGGATTAGTCACCTCGGAGACATCGTTCTAGCACCAGGTAACACCAACCCTTGCCTTGAGCTATTGACGCACTACCTTCTTCGACGATTCCCCGCTATGTAGTTAGTTATCCGGACTGGACTCGGCCGAGAGTCATTGAAGAAGGTAGTAGACTACGTCAACAGGTTTGTGACATGCATCGTCATCAGCTCCGTGTACTTGTGTGTGAGGAATTTGTTTGATAAACTGTGGTATTGTAGTGACTGTAATTGTAATTATTTGGGTCTCGGATTTGAGTAGAAGAAGAGTGAAAAGACCCAGGAGAAAACTATACTTGGGATAGGCACTCTCAGCACGGGATTCACATCTTGGATCTCCTAACGAACACCTCTCCATTCCATTCGTCAAGAGTGATTGACACACTTGGGTGGTAGAAAATTACTCTTAATAAGTTGCTTTGATACCGGACCCACGTTAAATTCGTTCTCGCGTATTGAAGTAGCCACGTGAAAGCTCACACAAGTGGCATAGCGGTTGGAGTCAACAGGTGGATCGAACACCCTTCCCCTTATCCTCTTCCTGCCGAGCATCACAGCTGACCTGCAGTTATCGCACGTGATACTGCTGTAGTGTACAGTCATGTTGACGCTAAACATAGGCCTACGTGTAAAGTACTCGATCACAGTGGCGGCCGGTAATAGGTTGCAGTGTTTCACAACGACCAAATCTTAAAATAAATAAATAAATAAATGATCATAACACCGTAATAATAATCTTTTAGCAATAGAAAAACACGCGCCTCTTACATGCACACGAATTCAAAGTTTTGTTTTAAACAATCAGAAAAACGTGTAGTACTGTGAACTGTTTGAGAAACCGAAGCCCGCCAACAGTATAGGAGCGCTCACCGTTTGGTCGTTGCCAGGCCCGAGCACCGACCAGATTTCAACAGTGGAGGGTAAGGCAGAGATGCTAGACCCAGTAAGTCCTATCAAAACAGTTGAGACGGCTGTTCGTTGCTCACCCAGTAAGTCCTATCCCAACAGTTAACACGGCTGTTCGTTGCTCACCCAGTAAGTCCTATCCCAACAGTTGAGACGGCTGTTCGTTGCTCACCCAGTAAGTCCTATCTCAACAGTTGAGACGGCTGTTCGTTGCTCACCCAGTAAGTCCTAAGCCAACAGTTAACACGGCTGTTCGTTGCTCACCGAGTAATGTGCCCAACTCTAGGAATGGGTATTCCAAGATTCAGACACCTAGATATCAAGGGAAAGGCTGTAGCCGCTTTTGAAAGTTGAGATATTTGAATATCGCGCTACATTGCTTCTCGAAGCATTTGGAAGGAATTTACCGATACTTGCATGCCAAGTGACGTAGCGAGTAATAGCAGAGGTCGAGGCTATTTATTGATTTAATAGTTAACTATTGAGTAGAGACTTGAGACTGTGATCAGATTACTGGCACGGCCAAATGAAAGAGAATGCAATTAGTATCAAGTACATCGGACCAGGGATTCAAGAGATATGAGGATTTCTAGATATCAGGTGATGACGCGTGACCCTGACAGTTTTGAATAAAAGCCAGCTGGCCGAAGCAACTTCAGCTCATTTTCAACACAAGCATTTGCCTAGCAAGTTGCTACGACGCTGAGCCAAGGCACATGGTTGCCGGATCTACGCAGAAGTTCTTTTCAAAGTCGTGATAGTCACGAAAAGTGCTGCGCTACGAGTTGGAACTTAGTAAGTTTACGGCGAGGAGAATCACTGAGGTGATTGATTTTCTACAGACATTGGTGGAAATATTTATATTTCTACAAGGACATATGCTAGACTTTGTCTAGAACTAATACTTTGTCACAGTCCAGTAATAACTTAATACTTGGATGTTTAAATCCATTTCAGTCAGTGTTCTTATTTGTAACTAGTTAACCACTTCGATCTGTCAGTACACTGAAGACTAGTCTATAACGGTGGCGTTCATTAGTCTACGCAAGGGAAACTACAAGTTGCTTAGCGCATGGTAGATGGTGATATAATAAACCATGCCCAGGGAACGATCTTCAGAACAGCCGTTAATTGCTTAGACTGTCAGTGTTTTTCTTGTACTGATAAGATTACCGTGAGTTATGTTACAACTGACATATCTAAGAAGAGATCACTTAGATCTGACCCCATTTAAACAAACTGTTATGGCTTTGATAGAAGCCCATATTAAAATGGAACAACAGTTAATTCAAACGTCAGAAGATACTACCACTATGTCTGACTAGACGGATTGTGGGTATATAATGGCGGCGGATACAAGGATTATACGTGCTTGTCCAGCAGGGCATGTTTATGGATAAATCTGGTACAGAACAGGTTTACTACGCTTCAAGACCATCAAGAAATGTAAGCCACATTTGAATTATATTATGCCTAGCTAATTGGAACAAACTATTTTTTCTGCAGATGACCAACACATTTTATTTTTCTTCGTATTTAAAGCTTGCAATGATTTACGCAAGACTTATTAGAGTTATTCTGAGTATTTTCAGCACTCAGAACAGTTTAGGATCGATGACCGAGCATTTCGAAGATTTATTTGAATATTTCATATTTTTGGGAAATCACGGTAATCAGCCGATGTAACTGTAAAAGTTAATAATTTATTTTTGTTGAGGAATGGATATTTTTTCCATATTCGAAGGTTCGAACATGTGGATTCTCACATAATGAGATGATAATTAAACATATTTAAAATAATATAACGAATAATAATAATAATAATCCACTAATAATAATAATAATAATTTTTATAATTTTTCTAAATAATTCTTGGATATTATATTTTATAATAATCATATGTATTGAGAAAGAGCCTATGAAGTAGTTTAAACATTTCTAGTCTGGAACAGGAGATTTTCCGAAGGAGAGTGGTTAGCGCAAGCCCGCATTCAACCAACATTTCAGTTCTGGTTGAACAGTTGATATTTGCATTGAGCAAAGTATATTTTTCAGATAACACGGAGAGGCATGAAACGGGAAGCAATTGATAATTGTATCAAATAGGATATTTTTGTATTTATATAAAATCATGACGTAAATACACTCGAAAGTGAAATAAAGATTTTCATAAGTATGGTAAATTCACGGGTTGAACTGAATGGTAAAATAAAATAAACTTGTAAGTTTATTAATCTTCCAGTGTTGATAACAAGCAGAGGCTTGATTTATTGTATAAATTTTGGGAAGATAATTTATGTGTGTGGAGTAGTTGAAATGCCATTCCCAGGTGCGCATGTTTAAGTCGCAGGAATGAAGAGGTTTTTTTCAAGCATCAATCAAATAGCAGGTTCGATGGCTCAGGTTTATAGTAGGAGTATTGGAACTACACATTTCGTCGTATGAATGACCCGAAGGTTATTTCTTAGAAACCATCAGTTCTTATTTCAACCTTGTTTACGAATTCCATTTAGACTTTGATTTTGCTAGAACCCGGATTTGTCATGATAGTAGTTTATTCTTCTTCAGAGGAAGACCTTTGCCGTTGTTGTTGTAATATTGTGTTCTTACACAAATAATAGAATGGGCCACTGCCAATTAAAAATAATTCTTTAACCACGAATAATTTGAAGGATATCTTCAATCCTAGTGCCATGAACTGAATGAATTTATTATAAAGCTACAATTCTTATTTCCGCATTCTGTCGAAGAATTGAAAGTTGTAAAAGTTACTAAAAATGGCCATAAATATATTTTTTTTTTTTTTCATAATGATTCCAAGTGGGAAATTGAATAGTTGAATGGTTCAACAATTTAGTGATCAAGTTGATGATTCAGAAATCATGTATTTTGTTTGGAACTTGAAGTTCATAATCGAGTCACTTCTCGAAATGTTTAATGTCAGAAGAACAATTAATTGTTGTTGTGCTTCGCACAGTTCTTCGATGCTATGCTCAAGGTCAAATACTTTTCAGATGTTATTAATATATGTAAATAATTTGTGTTGCTTCGATGATAATATTTTTCGACGATATATTTTTGAAACTGGAAAAATAAGTGAAAGTTAAAAATTCTATGAACATTTATTCTACGAGTGTTAATATCATGTAAATATTCAAACAGTGATCTACGATATTTCCAGTATAGACAATTAACTTTGAACTGGAATTAAATCATTAATAATTTTGGAACACAGTCTACAGGACTAACAATCAGACTTGTGTTTCCAAAAAAATAATTGTCAAATGGGTTTGGAAAATTTCTGTATATTGTGTAAATAAGAGTGTGGGTCGCCACACGTGAGTGATGCTACTTGGAGCATTTTTGCAGTCAGATTTTAACTTCAAAATAAACTGAGATAATTTTACCAGATGTGTCATACCCAATTGAATCTCCTTCTATCCTTATTGTTGCATTGAGCCAAAAATCAGCAAAAGCATTTTTTTAATTTGATGTCGTTTTTGCGATTTGCTTTAACCCATCTGGCGCTCCGGGATATTTTGACTCTCGTGCTGACTGATTATTGGTAAAATGCATATGTGGTCGTGCGGACTCCGGTCTAAACGGGCACAGTAAGTCCTATCCGAACAGTTAACACGGCTGTTCGTTGCTCACCCAGTAAGTCCTATCCCAACAGTTAACACGGCTGTTCGTTGCTCACCCAGTAAGTCCTATCCCAACAGTTAACACGGCTGTTCGTTGCTCACCCAGTAAGTCCTATCCCAACAGTTGAGACGGATGTTCGTTGCTCACCCAGTAAGTCCTATCCCAACAGTTGAGACGGCTGTTCGTTGCTCTCCCAGTAAGTCCTAAGCCAACAGTTAACACGGCTGTTCGTTGCTCACCCAGTAAGTCCTATCCCAACAGTTGAGACGGCTGTTCGTTGCTCACCCAGTAAGTCCTAAGCCAACAGTTAACACGGCTGTTCGTTGCTCACCCAGTAAGTCCTATCCCAACAGTTGAGACGGCTGTTCGTTGCTCTCCCAGCAAGTCCTAAGCCAACAGTTAACACGGATGTTCGTTGCTCACCCAGTAAGTCCTATCCCAACAGTTGAGACGGCAGTTCGTTGCTCTCCCAGTAAGTCCTAAGCCAACAGTTAACACGGCTGTTCGTTGCTCACCCAGTAAGTCCTATCCGAACAGTTAACTCGGCTGTTCGTTGCTCACCCAGTAACTCTTATCCCAACAGTTAACACGGCTGTTCGTTGTTCATCCAGTAAGTCCTATCCCAACAGTTAACACGGCTGTTCGTTGCTCACCCAGTAAGTCCTATCCCAACAGTTAACTCGGCTGTTCGTTGCTCACCCAGTAACTCATATCCCAACAGTTAACACGGCTGTTCGTTGCTCACCCAGTAAGTCTTATCCCAACAGTTAACTCGGCCGTTCGTTGCTCACCCAGTAAGTCCTATCCCAACAGTTAACTCGGGTGTTCGTTGCTCACTGATTGCAACAAGGGGGAAGAGGGGCGGACGAGGACATACGAGATTTGCCCTCTACTGCCGACACCATGTCTTGCAATGTAATTTGAGCGTGAGTTCTCTTACGGTTCTCTCTCGCCCTCGTGTAGCATATAGCCTACGCGGTTTTGTTCTCACGAAGTTTTTCAAGTAATAAATTTAATCTCGAGGTGTTATTCTCAGGACTGTGGCATTCGTGACGAATAAGCTACATCAGTTTTACCAAGCATGTGTTACTGTCTTCTCTGGTATCAAGCAGTATTTTCCTTACCTCGACTGTCCTTAGTGTAAATAGTGCAACACCCAGAAAAATTATCCGCCAGCCACCACTGCTCGATCCACTGAACTGGCTAGAGCACTTTATTACCAGGCTAGCGACGTTGTTTTCCCGGCCGCTTGCAACAATACGGCTCTCTCATTGGTTCACGTGACCTTGCACGCCACATTTCACCTAAAACCAGAGAGCAGTAGTAGGACATTATCGCTATTTAAAATGAGTGTCCGTGTGAGGCAAGGAATCGTCATAATGTGCGTATGGCAGCTCTTCATAATCCCTCAAGAACAGAGACGAAGAGATGATGATGATAATTGTTGTTTTAAGGGGCCTAAGCGACGAAGAGAAGGAACGCTTTGCCGGAAAAGATAAATATTGACATGTGGACACTCCATCACACTCCTAATAAGCCAACTGAGTCTTCATAATTATGTTGGAAACTATTTTTGTGATGTTCGCTATTGATGTGGTTTATTGCGGCAAGTTGACATCCTGGTCGTGGAATAAACAGTATGTAAAAAGCCTGGAATTACCAAGCGCGACTTGAGGAAGCATGTGAGAAATAAATAACTGTGTGTGTGTTTCTATTCGTATTCCTCGACTTTTAGAACACCTAAAACATAGCCAGCTCCATGGAAGCATATGGAGTAGGGTAAGGTGGTGGCTTCCCCCTTTAAAGACATGAGTACTACCTGGGATGGAGCTGTCAGCTCCACGCTTAGCCACCTTTACTCCCAAGAAGTACCCTGGTACCTTTTTATGTAGTAGGCTGAGAGGACATCGGGGCCATTTACGATTTTTAAAGTTGTAATTCTATTCCTTAAAATCACCACCTAGCTGAGAATCAAAACTACTACCTAACAGTTAAAACCATAGATCCTCTACAAACTGAGCTACGCAATCCCTTTTTAAAACACCTACCATGTGTTGTTTAGATTGGCATAACTCTGTGTGTTCAAATGTGTCCTAGAACACAGTTTATCAGACAAATTGTACACACACCCAAGTACACAGGGCTTAAAAATAGATTTCAACAGTTTAATTTGTTGCTGTTTAATTAAGTACTGAGTGAGTAACAAAGATGAACCGGCCCCGCGGCAGCGCAACCTGCACACAGTAAATACAATAACGAGTATCGTTGTCGCAAACGTCCAAAAAAGACAGATACCTCGCGCGATAGTGTGGCCTTGAGTACACCTGGGCCGCAATGTATTGCGTCACACGCCGACCGACTCACACACTCAGAAATTCCCTCGCATAGGCTGCAGCGGTTCCGCATTATTCTGCTCACCCAGTAGAATTTAAAAAATCTGATTTAAACCTACATTCAGAATACTGAGAATGAGAGAGGGGGTCATGCTGAGTTACTTGACACCTCGCATGTCCAAATCCGACCATTGGTTAGCGAGATATTAAGAAGCCGATGACCTTTTAGTTTTAGGCATTTTCGGTAAATGAATGAACTATAGGAGAAGAGAGGAGGTCATGCCGAGTAATTTGACACCTCATGTGTCCAAATCCGATCATTGGTTAGCGAGATATTAAAGAGGCGATGACCTTCTAATTTTAGGTATTTTTGGTAAATGAATGAACCATAGGAAAAGAGAGGGGGTCATGCTGAGTTATTTCACACCTCGCGTGTCCAAATCCGACCATTGGTTAACGAGATATTAAAAAGCACATGACCTTTTAGTTCGGTAAATGAATGAACCATAGGAAAAGAGAGGGCGTCGTGCCGAGCTATTTGAGAGCTCGCGTGTCCATTTTCGATCATTGGTTAACGAGATATTAAAACGCCGATGACCTTTTAGTTCTAGGTATAATCGGTAAATGAATGGCCCATAGGAAGAGAGAGGAGGTCATGCCGAGCAATTTGACACCTTTCGTGTCCAAATCCAATCATTGGTTAGCGAGATATTAAAAAGCCGAGTAATTTTAGTTTATTAGTCTTTTTTTTCGGTAAATGAATGAACCATAGGAAAAGAGAGGGGGTCATGCCGAGTTATTTGACACCTCGCGTGTCCAAATCCAATCATTGGTTAGCGAGATATTAAAAAGCCTATAACTTTTAGTTTTGGGTATTTTCGGTAAATGAATGGATCAGAGGAAAAGAGAGGGGGTCATGCCGAGTTATTTGACAACTCACGTGACCGTCTACGATTAGGGGTTCGCGAAATATCAATAAAGTCGACAACCTTTTAGTTTTGGGTATTTATGGTAAATAAGGAGGCCCTACGAAAGGAGAGGGGGTCATGGCAAGTAATTTGACACTTCGCGTGTCCATATCCGATTTTTGGTTAGCGAGATATTAAAAAGCTGATGACCTTTTAGTTTTAGGTATTTTCTGTAAATAAATGAATAAACCATAGGAAAGGAGAGGGGGTGATGCGGAGAAATTTGACATCTCGCGGTTCCAATTCCGATCATTGGTGTACGAGATAGTAAAAAGCTGATGACCTTTTAGTTCTAGGTATTTTCGCTAAATAAATGAACCATAGGAAGAGACAGAGGTCCTGCTGACTAATTTGACACCTCGTGTGTCCAAATCCAATCATTGGTTAATGAGATATTAAATAGCCGATGGTCTTTTAGTTTTAGGTATTTTCGGTAAAAGAATGAACCATAGGAAAGGAGAGGGGATGATGCAGAGTAATTTGACTTCTCGCGTGTCCAAATCCGATCATTGGTGTACGAGATATTAAAAATCCAATGACCTTTTAGTTCTAGGTATTTTCGCTAAATGAATGAACCTTAGGAAAAGAGAGGGGGTCCTGCCGAGTAATTTGGCACCTCGTGTGTCCAAATCCATTCATTGGTTAGCGAGATATTAAAAAAGATGATCTTTTAGTTTTAGGTATTTTCGGTAAATGAATGAACCATAGGAAAGGAGAGGGGATGATGCAGAGTAATTTGACTTCTCGCGTGTCCAAATCCGATCTTTGGTTAGCGAGATATTAAAAAGCCGATGACCTTTTAGTTTTAGGTGTTTTCAGTAAATGAATGAACCATAGTAAAGGAGAGGGGATGATGCAGAGTAATTTGACTTCTCGGGTGTCCAAATCTGATCATTGGTGTACGAGATACTAGAAAGCCAATGACCTTTTAGTTCTAGATATTTTCGCTAAATGAATGAACCTTAGGAAAAGAGAGGGGGTCCTGCCGAGTAATTTGACACCTTGTGTGTCCAAATCCAATCATTGGTTAGCGAGATATTAAAAAGACGATGACCTTTTAGTTTAAGGTATTTTCGGTAAATGAATGAACCATAGGAAAAGAGAGGGTGTCATGCCGAGTTATTTGAGACCTCGCGTGTCCATTTCCGATCATTGATTTACGAGATATTAAAATGCCGATGACCTTTTAGTTCTAGGTATTATCGGTAAATGAATGGCCCATAGGAAAAGAAAGGAGGTCATGCCGAGTAATTTGACACCATGCGTGTCCAAATCCAATCATTGGTTAGCGAGATATTAAAAAGCCGATGACCTTTAATTATCATGAATTTTCGGTAAATGAATGAACCATAGGAAAAAGAGAGGAGGTCATGCTGAGTTATTTGTCATCCCGCGTGTCCAAGTCCGATCATTGGTTTGCGAGATATTAAAAACCGATGACCTTTTAGTTTTAGGTATTTTCGGTAAATGAATGAATCATAGGAAAAGTGAGGTGGTCATGCCGACTTTTTAACACCTCGCCTGTCCAAATCCGATCATTGGTTAGCGAGATATTAAAAAGCCTATGACCTTTTAGTTTCGGGCATTTTCGGTAAATGAATGGATCATAGGAAAAGAGAGGGGGTCATGCCGAGTTATTTGACACCTCACGTGACCCTCTACAATTAGGGGTTCGCGACATATCAATATAAACGAAGACCTTTTAGCTTTGAGTATTTTAGGTAAATTGCGGGGCTATACGAAAGGAGAGGGTGTCATGCTGAGTAATTTGACACCTCGCGTGTCTTTATCCGATCTTTGGTTAGCGAGATAATAAAAAGCTGATGAACTTTTAGTTTTAAGTATTTTCGGAAAATGAATGAACCTTAGGAAAAGAGACGGGGTCATGCCGTGTAATTTGAACCTCGCGTGTCCAAATCCAATCATTGGTGAACGAGATATTAAAAAGCTCATGAACTTTTAGTTTCAGGCATTTTCAATAAATGAATGAACCATAGGAAGAGAGAGGGGGTCATGCCGAGTTATTGGAGACCTCGCGTGTCCAAATCCAATCTTTGGTTAGCGAGATATTAGAAAGCCGACGACCTTCTACTTTAAGGCTTTTCGGAAAATGAATGAACCATAGGAGAAGAGAGTGGGTCATTCTGAGTTATTTGACACCTCACGTGTCCAAATCCGATCATTGGTTAGCGAGATATTAAAAAGCCGATGACCTTTTAGTTTTGGGTATTTTCGGTAAATGAATGAACCTTAGGAAAAGAGAGGAGGTCATGCCGAGTAATTTGACACCTCATGTGTCCAAATCCGATCATTTATTAGTGAGATATTAAAAAGCAGATGATCTTTAAGTTTTTAATATTTTCGGTAAATGAATGAACCATAGGAAAAGAGAGGAGGTCATGCCGAGCAATTTGACACCTCATGTGTCCAAATCCGATCATTTGTTAGTGAGATATTAAAAAGCAGATGATCTTTTAGTTTTTAGTATCTTCGGTATATGAATGAACCACAGGAAAAGAGAAGAGGTCATGCCGAGTTATTTGAGACCTCGCGTGTCCATTTCCGATCATTGGTTAACGAGATATTAAAACGCCGATGACCTTTTAGTTCTAGGTATTTTTGGTAAATGAATGAACCATAGGAAAAGAGAGGAGGTCATGCCGAGTTATTTGACACTTTGCATGTCCAAATCCAATCATTGGTTAGCGAATTATTAAAAAGCCGATAACCTTATAGTTTTAGGTATTTTCTGCAAATGAATGAACCGCAGGAAAAGAGATGAGGTCATGCTGAGTTATTTGACACCTCGCGTGTCCAAATCCGATCATTGGTTAGCGAAATATTATAAAGCCGATGACTTTTTAGTTTTAGGTATTTTCGGTAAATGCATGAACCATAGGAAAAGAAACGGGGCCATGCTAAGTTATTTGACACCTCCCGTGTCCGAATCCGACCATTGGTCAGAGAGATATTTAAAAACCTTTTAGTTTAAGGTATTTTCGGTAAATGAATGAACCATAGGAAAATAGAAGGGGTCATGCCGAGTTATTTGAGACCTCGCGTGTCCATTTCCGATCATTGGTTAACGAGATATGAAAACGCCGATGATCTTTTAGTTCTAAGTATTATCGGTAAATGAATGATCCATAGGAAAAGAGGGGAGGTCATGCCGAGTAATTTGACACCTTGCGTGTCCAAATCCAATCATTGGTTAGCGTCATATTAAAAAGACGATGACTTTCTAGTTTTTGTTATTTTCGGTAAATGAATGTACCATAGGAAAAAGATGGGGGGTCATGCTAAGTTATTTGACACCTTGCGTTTTCAAATCCGATAATTGGTTAGCAAGATATTAAAAAGCCGATGGCCATTTAGTTCTAGGTATTTTCGGTAAATAAATGAACCATAGGAAAATAGAGGGGGTCATGCCGAGTAATTTGACACCTTGTGTGTCCAAATCCGGTCATTGGTTAGCGAGATAATAAAAAGCGAATGATCTTTTAGTTTTAGGTATTTTCGGTAAATGAATGAACCATTGGAAAAGAGAGGAGGTCAGGCCGAGTAATTTGACACCTTGCATGTCCAAATCCAATCATTGGTTAGCGAGTTATTAAAAAGCCGATAACCTTATAGTTTTAGATATTTTCTGCAAATGAATGAACCGCAGGAAAAGAGATGAGGTCATGCTGAGTTATTTGACACCTCGCGAGTCCAAATCCGATCATTGGTTAGCGAAATATTATAAAGCCGATGACCTTCTAGTTTTAGGTATTTTCGGTAAATGAATGAATCATAGGAAAAGAGACGGGGTCATGCTGAGTTATTTGACACCTCGCGTTTCCAAATCCGATCATAGGTTAGCAAGATATTAAAAAGCCGATGATCTTTTAGTTTTTGGTATTTTCGGTAAATGAATGGATCATGGAAAAAGTGAGGGGGTCATGCCGAGTTATTTGACACCTCACGTGACCCTATATGATTAGGGGTTCGCAAGATATCAATAAAGCCGATGACCTTTTAGTTTTGAGTATTTTGGATAAATCGGTGGTCCATAGAAAAGGAGTCATTTCGAGTATAACTAGTCCTAACATGTCTTTCTAAAATTACAGGTTCCAAAGTTTTAAGGGGGTATTTTGGGTATATGCATGAGCCTTAGGAAGGAGGTGGCCATCCCGTGTAATTTGACACCTCACACGTCCAAATCCGATAAATAGCACGGGAAATATCGGCAAATTAAAAAATTGTTGACGAGGTGGGTTTAAACTGTCCGCAGACTACTACCTTTGCCTGGAGTAGAAATGGGAAACCACGGAATACTATCTGTAAGATGGCTGAGGTGGGAATCGAGCCCGCCTCCTCTCACTTTTGCCTCACGAGGCTGAGTGTACCCCGTTCCAGCCCTCCGAACAGAATTAAATTCCTTGGCAGATCCAGGAATCGAAACCGGGCCTCTGCGGTGACTGTCAAGTGCGAAGAATGCTAACGACTACGCATCGAGGAGAACTGACAATCACTAGGAAGGAAAGGAAGGAAGCTTGAAGATTAACGTGACCGTTAATCTCGCTATCATGAGCCAAGGGACCTCCTTTTTACGTGGTATCGGAACCACAAGACTTTCACTTCGAAAATCTCACATGTATTGACCCGGAATTGAACCCGGTCTACCTTGGTGAGAGGCAAAGAGCTTGACCGCCGCGCCACCACGCCCCCGACAATGAATAGGGCATAGCCCCACAAACATTAACAATTTTACATATGAATATCGCTGGTGGAATGAAATACCTCGTAAACTACCTTTCGATTCTTTTCTAATTATGTCTAGTATCCCAGCGTTCTGCAGTCGTCAATAGTGGGGATGCTTGTATATGTGGATTCCCAATAATAAGCACATATTTAGGTTTTTAATGTCAACACACTGGGCCATGAACATAATTGATACCTTTGGAACGTACTTATACCTAAATTGCGAAATAAAACTTAATTTAACAATACCCCGAAATAATGGCATATTTACGAGATATTCCCACCTATGGAATGCACTTTAATCCAATACAGTTTTTTCTTTCTGCCATAAAATACATAAAATACGCCAAATAATCGTTACCGAAAAAATCGTTATTCCAGCTCTCACCGAGTTACTTGCATATGCCTGAACACCGTAATACGTAGCTTACTCTCGCCGATTACTCATGCTCACTAGTATTTTATAACAACTACTTTCGCCGATTACTGGCGCTCTCTAATATTCGACTATTCCTACTTCCACCGATTACCCACGCTCACAAATAACCTGCTATTCCTACTCTTGCCGATTTCTCGCGCTCACAAATACACCGCTATTCCTACTCTTGCCAATCACTCGCCCTAACGAATTCACTCTTGTTCCGATTCTTGCCGATTATTCGCGCTCACAAATACACTACTATTCCTACTCTCGTCAATTAATCACGCCCACAAATACATCGTTTTTCCCACACTCACCGATTATTCGAGTATGACAAAACTTCGCGATTCCCACTCTTGCTGATTACTTGCGTTCATCTTTTTACCACTATTCCTATTCTCGACGATTACTCACACTCACCTATACACTGCTATTCCTACACATGCCAATTATTCGCGCCCACCATTACACTGCTATTCCTACTCTCACAACTACAGTACTCACTATCACCAATATAAGTTACCGCTCTTCCTACTCTCACCAATTATTGGCACTCACCAATTCTCTGCCATTCCTATCCCCACCGATTACCCGGGCTCACAAATACACCGCTATTCCTACTCTTGCTCATTACTCGCGCTCATCAATACTCTGCTATTTCTACTCCCGCCAATTAATCACGCACATAAATACACCGCTTTTCCTACTCTCGCTGACTACTCATCCTCACCCCTATTTCTCCTCTCGACAATTACTTGCACTCACAAATACACTGATATTCCTACTCTCACTAATTACTCGCAATCAGCAATATACTGTTCTTCCTACCTACGCCGATTATTATAACTCACCAATATTCTGCCATTCCTATCCCCGCCGATTACCCGTGCTCACAAATGCACCACTATTCCTACTCTCGCCAAATATTCGCGCTCACCAATTATCAGCTATTCCTACTTTCCCCGATCACTCGCGCTCATAAATACACTGCTTTTCCTACTCTCGCCGACTACTCATGCTCACCGCTTTTCCTACTCTCGCCGACTACTCATGCTCACCGCTATTCCTACTCTCGCCAAATATTCGCGCTCACCAATTATCTGCTATTCCTTCTTTCGCCGACCACTCGCGCTCATAAATACACCGCTTTTCTCACTCTCGCTGACTACTCATGCTCACCGCTTTTCCTACTCACGCCGACTACTCATGCTCACCGCTTTTCCTACTCTCGCCGACTACTCATGCTCACCGCTATTTCTACTCTCGCCAAATATTCGCGCTCACCAATTATCTGCTATTCCTTCTTTCGCCGACCACTCGCGCTCATAAATACACCGCTTTTCCTACTCTCGCCGACTACTCATGCTCACCGCTTTTCCTACTCACGCCGACTACTCATGCTCACCGCTTTTCCTACTCTCGCCCAATAATCGCGCTCACCAATTATCTGCTATTCCTACTTTCGGCGATCACTCGCGCTCATAAATACACCGCCTTTCCTACTCTCGCTGACTAATCATGCTCACCGCTTTTCCTACTCTCGCTGACTACTCATGCTCACCGCTATTCCTACTCTCGCCAAATATTCGTGCTCACCAATTTTCTGCTATTCCTACTTTCGCCGAGCACTCGCGCTTATAAATACACCGCTTTTCCTACTCTCGCCGACTATTCATGCTCACCGCTTTTCCTACTCACGCCGACTACTCATGCTCACCGCTTTTCCTACTCTCACCCAATATTCGCGCTCACCAATTATATGCTATTCCTACTTTCGCCGATCACTCGCGCTTATAAATACACCGCTTTTCCTACTCTCGCTGACTACTCATGCTCACCGCTTTTCCTACTCTCGCCGACTACTCATGCTCACCGCTTTTCCTACTCACGCCGACTACTCATGCTCACCGCTTTTCCTACTCACGCCGACTACTCATGATCACCGCTATTCCTACTCTCGCCCAATATTCGCGCTCACCCATTATCTGCTATTCCTACTTTCGCCGATCACTCGCGCTTATAAATACACCGCTTTTCCTACTCTCGCGGACTACTCATGCTCACCGCTTTTCCTACTCTCGCCTACTACTCATGCTCGACACTTTTCCTACTCACGCCGACTACTCATGCTCACCGCTATTCCTACTCTCGCCCAATATTCGCGCTCACCAATTACCTGCTATTCCTACTTTTGCCGATCACTCGCGCTTATAAATACAACGCTTTTCTACTCTCGCCGACTACTCATGCTCACCGCTTTTCCTACTCTCGCCGACTACTCATGCTCACCGCTATTCCTACTCTTGCCCAATATTCGCGCTCACCAATTATCTGCTATTCCTACTTTCGCCGATCACTCGCGCTCATAAATACACCGCTTTTCTTACTCTCGCCGATTACTCGTGCCTGACAATACATTGGAAATCCTACTCTCGGCGCTTACTCACGCTTACCAATATACCGCTTCTCGTACTCCCACCGAGTATTAGCGCCCAACTGGACACCACCCATTACCCCAATTTCGTTTTTTCAAATTCAGCAGTTTTTCATTTTTGTGATCAATTGTACATTGTATGATATTTTGGCAGTCATACTGGAGGACTTGTACCTATGAATAAAATACACGGATCGCCTCGTTCTTCAACTCAACAGATCTTTGGGAAAGAAACTCTACATTGAAACGTCTTTAGTTGCTCTTTCAATATAATTTTGCAATACGAATTTTTCTTTAAATTGTATACCTAGATCATCACATTCCTTGTTTTACACGTTCTTTCTTTATTTCGATCAAACAAAACTTAGTGTGGTTTTCACCCTAGACAATGAAAGGTGGACTTGGAAATATTGAATTTGTTTTTATTGTTCCCTTCACAAATCTCATTTATATTGGACTAATGATTCTGACAACCGCCCGTCGTTGAAATGCGTCTGTGAGATTTCAGATTATCCGCATGAAGTAAACATCTGGAATGGCTTGCATCAGTCTCTGAGTTAATCAATAAAACGTTAAGATAATTGTGGTGTTTGAAGCCATATTTTCAGTGTTGCCTTAGTAAACAAGAGTTTAGTGCTTTTAAGTCGGTCAACACGAATGTACCCAAAAGAGATGGGTTATGCCCTAATCCTGAAATAAATTACATGAGATTAATAAAACACTAGGATGACCAGTTTCGATCGTCAAGCGATCATCATCAGATCCATTACACTTAGGCTACAAAATCTATGTTTGAAATACAGGTGAAAATATTTACAATATGTACAATTATTTAGTTGCAGTATTGGTACTGCAACTGTCAGTGTATGCTAAATGCAGTATATATGTTAGGTGAAATGCTAAATGGTGATAGCTATCCGTAGATTGTACTTTAGAGAGATTATATGGTTGTAAACTATGGTTAAACTATAAAATTTTAGGCTAACTACTTATCTGATTGTCTTCCGTACAACAGCTACTCGCAGTTTTCGTGCTCACTGGAACTCACTGTGCGGTAGACTGCGGTGGTTATCTTAACGACTGGTTTTTCCCTGCTTTCTCCCCCCTGCTCCTACGTGCTGTGGGGAGTGATAGCGATGTGTTTATGTGAGGTGTTGCCAACCTAGATAAGGTGTATGTTATTGAATGAGGTGGGTCTACAATTATTAAAGACCGTGGATTAGCCCTCACCATGCGTGGAGCATAACCCATTCGAACTAAGCGTTGACGGTCTTATGAGGACGTCCCGGCACCTTTAATACTGCCGCGAATATGGGCCTTGGTTTATTGCAGAAGAAAAGTACATCGTACACCTGATCCAGATAACATTTACCTATTAATAACCCCCTAATTTCCCCCCTTTTTTATCTAGCTTGGCTGTGTCGCTAAATTGTGTTTTGTTTCCGACAGGGTGTGTTTTTAGTAGCGTGAAGAGGGGTGAGCTCTCCATGAACGTGTGTTCATTTAGATTGTTGGGATTGTTTCGTTTGGCTAGGTGTATCTCGATTGCTTCCTTTATGTCAAGAGCTCTGCCTATCGATTCGTGATGGATTATTTTAAGGTCCGACTCTATGTTGGTAAAGCTGTGCCCTGCGTCACACATATGTTCGCACACGGCTGAATGTGTTCCGTATCTTATCGCATTCCTATGTTCATTATAACGTGTGTCTACTCACCTTCCACTCTGCCCGATGTAATTAGCTTGACAATCGGTGTCTTGGCACGTTATAGAATATACCCCTGACCTTGAATACGGGTCACGTTTATTTAGATTACTATTTAGGAGGTGCCTAGCGGTTGTGTTTTTCGTCGTGAAAGCTATCTTTATGCCTTGCTTTTTGAATAGGTTAGTGATTTTATATGTATTCGCATTCACATAGTTGAAACGCGCAAATTTTTTCTCATTACTGTCCGGTTTGGGAATCGTTTTATCTTTATTTTTATGTTTGGCTATAATTTGATTTATTTTGCTTGGCGAGAAGTTGTTTTCCTTTGCTATTTGCATAATAGTTCTTATTTCTTTATTATAGTTGTCTTTTGACATGGGTATGTTTAAAGCCCTATGCACCATTGAATTGAAACCCGCTAGTTTGTGCGTACTGGGGTGATTAGACTGATTGTCGATTGCATGCGAGGTTTGTGTTGCTTTCCGGAATATGGAATATCAAAGGTCGTTGTCTTTACGTTCATTAGTTATATCGAGATAATTTATTTTCCGGTCAATTTCGGATTCCTTAGTGAATTTGATAGAGTGGTGAAGACTATTAATGGATTGGAGAATTGTTTCTTCGCTTGTTAGTTCATTATCGTAGATGCAAATTACATCATCTACGTATCTTTTCCATATTACTATTCCCTTTGTTGAAGTCTTTTCTAAGAACGCATTTTCTAGTGCATTGATGAAGATGTCAGCGATTAACCCACTTAGTGGCGATCCCATTGCTAGGCCTTCTCTCTGTGTGTATATTTTATTGTCGAATTGAAACACGTTTTGGGTGAGAACGACCCTCAGTAATCTCACAATCTCTTCAATTTCTTTTACCGAGTTGTTGGATTTTAAGTTGTTTTCGATAGTGTTGATTGCTTCAATAATCGGAATATTGGTGTACATGTTAGTTACGTCGAAGGATACTAGCCTGAAGCTAGGTTTCATTTGTAGGGTGTTCAATGCTGTAACTAGTTCTGTTGTGATCTTTACAGAGTTGTTTTTGTCGTTGGAAAGACGGCATTTTAAGATTTTTAGTAACTCTTTGCTGATTTTGTAATTAGGGGCATTCCTACAATTGACTATTGGTCTCATTGGGCATTCCTTTTTGTGGATTTTTGGTTGTCCCCTCAATGACGGTACTTTCGGGTTCATGTTGATTAGTTTTTTTTTTTTGGCTTTGGTCAGTATGTATTCTGTTTCTTTTAGCGCACTTTTTATTTGTTTTTGGAATTTGTTGGTGGGGTCTTTTGTTAATTCCTTGATTTCGTTGTTGTTTAGGAATTCGACTGTTTTTTCAATGTATTCTGTTTTGTTCAAAATTACTGTAGTGTTTCTCTTATCTGCTTTTGTGATGATTAAGTCATGTTCTTTTATTTTTTGTTTCAACGACTTTATTTCTTTGAGTTGTTTGTTGTTTTGAATGTTATTGCTATCGCCCTCTCGTTTGAGGATTTTTTTGGCTTCGTTGGTGGCGAGATTTTTGGTTAATTCCCTGTCTTCTGCTGGGAGCTTGTGACTGGCTATCTCAATATCTGTGATTAACTGTTTTATATTGTGGTTCGTGTGTGCGTCTGTGCAGTTGTATTTCAAACCTTTGTCTAACATATTCATTTCACCTTGAGAAAAGGTTACGTTCGTTCTGTTGTTTACTCTGCTGTGGAAATTGAATTCATTGTTATTCGTGTGTTGTTCGTTAGATTGATGGTTCTGTGTTTCTCCTAGTTTTCTTAATTTATTTTCTAGCGTTTCATGCTTCCTCGATGCTCTGATTTTGATGGTGTCATGTAGGTGCTCGGTGAAGCTGTCCAATTGGGCTGCGTGCCAGAAATTACTTAGTTGCAATTGAATGTCGTACAATTGTTGGTTAATTTTTTGCTTTCTTATGTATGCAAATCTTAATTCGTTTTTTATCCAAAGCGCTTTGGCTTGTTTGGTTGAAATGATCGAGGCTGGTGTGTTCGGTACGGTTTTAATTGGTACGTATTTAGGGGTGAGGTTTAGTTCTATACATTTTTTGTTGAACCAACTTGACTTGTCTAAATTCATGAGTTTAAGCCTGAGTGATTTGAATTTCTTGGCTTCACGATTTGCCTGACTAGCCGTGAACATTGTGGTGTTTGAAGCCATATTTTCAGTGTTGCCTCAGTAAACAAGAGTTTAGTGCTTTTCAGTCGGTCAACACGAATGTACCCAAAAGAGATGGGTTATGCCCTAATCCTGAAATAAATTACATGAGATTAATAAAACACTAGGATGACCAGTTTCGATCGTCAAGCGATCATCATCAGATCCATTACACTTAGGCTACAAAATCTATGTTTGAAATACAGGTGAAAATATTTACAAAATGTACAATTATTTAGTTGCAGTATTGGTACTGCTACTGTCAGTGTATGCTAAATGCAGTATATATGTTAGGTGAAATGCTAAATGGTGATAGCTATCCGTAGATTGTACTTTAGAGAGATTATATGGTTGTAAACTATGGTTAAACTATAAAATTTTAGGCTAACTACTTATCTGATTGTCTTCCGTACAACAGCTACTCGCAGTTTTCGTGCCCACTGGAACTCACTGTGTGGTAGACTGCGGTGGTTATCTTAACGACTGGTTTTTCCCTGCTTTCTCCCCCCTGCTCCTACGTGCTGTGGGGAGTGATAGCGATGTGTTTATGTGAGGTGTTGCCAACCTAGATAAGGTGTATGTTATTGAATGAGGTGGGTCTACAATTATTAAAGACCGTGGATTAGCCCTCACAATGCGTGGAGCATAACCCATTCGAACTAAGCGTTGACGGTCTTATGAGGACGTCCCGGCACCTTTAATACTGCCGCGAATATGGGCCTTGGTTTATTGCAGAAGAAAAGTACATCGTACACCTGATCCAGATAACATTTACCTATTAATAACCCCCTAATTTCCCCCCTTTTTTATCTAGCTTGGCTGTGTCGCTAAATTGTGTTTTGTTTCCGACAGGGTGTGTTTTTAGTAGCGTGAAGAGGGGTGAGCTCTCCATGAACGTGTGTTCATTTAGATTGTTGGGATTGTTTCGTTTGGCTAGGTGTATCTCGATTGCTTCCTTTATGTCAAGAGCTCTGCCTTTCGATTCGTGATGGATTATTTTAAGGTCCGACTCTATGTTGGTAAAGCTGTGCCCTGCGTCACACATATGTTCGCACACGGCTGAATGTGTTCCGTATCTTATCGCATTCCTATGTTCATTATAACGTGTGTCTACTCACCTTCCACTCTGCCCGATGTAATTAGCTTGACAATCGGTGTCTTGGCACGTTATAGAATATACCCCTGACCTTGATTACGGGTCACGTTTATTTAGATTACTATTTAGGAGGTGCCTAGCGGTTGTGTTTTTCGTCGTGAAAGCTATCTTTATGCCTTGCTTTTTGAATAGGTTAGTGATTTTATATGTATTCGCATTCACATAGTTGAAACGCGCAAATTTTTTCTCATTACTGTCCGGTTTGGGAATCGTTTTATCTTTATTTTTATGTTTGGCTATAATTTGATTTATTTTGCTTGGCGAGAAGTTGTTTTCCTTTGCTATTTGCATAATAGTTCTTATTTCTTTATTATAGTTGTCTTTTGACATGGGTATGTTTAAAGCCCTATGCACCATTGAATTGAAACCCGCTAGTTTGTGCGTACTGGGGTGATTAGACTGATTGTCGATTGCATGCGAGGTTTGTGTTGCTTTCCGGAATATGGAATATGAAAGGTCGTTGTCTTTACGTTCAATAGTTATATCGAGATAATTTATTTTCCGGTCTATTTCGGATTCCTTAGTGAATTTGATAGAGTGGTGAAGGCTATTAATGGATTGGAGAATTGTTTCTTCGCTTGTTAGTTCAGTATCGTAGATGCAAATTACATCATCTACGTATCTTTTCTATATTACTATTCCCTTTGTTGAAGTCTTTTCTAAGAACGCATTTTCTAGTGCATTGATGAAGATGTCAGCGATTAACCCACTTAGTGGCGATCCCATTGCTAGGCCTTCTCTCTGTGTGTATATTTTATTGTCGAATTGAAACACGTTTTGGGTGAGAACGACCCTCAGTAATCTCACAATCTCTTCAATTTCTTTTACCGAATTGTTGGATTTTAAGTTGTTTTCGATAGTGTTGATTGCTTCAATAATCGGAATATTGGTGTACATGTTAGTTACGTCGAAGGATACTAGCCTGAAGCTAGGTTTCATTTGTAGGGTGTTCAATGCTGTTACTAGTTCTGTTGTGTTCTTTACAGAGTTGTTTTTGTCGTTGGAAAGACGGCATTTTAAGATTTTTAGTAACCTAGCCAAACGAAACAATCTTAACAATCTAAATGAACACACGTTCATGGAGAGCTCACCCCTCTTCACGCTACTAAAAAACACTCCCTGTCGGAAACAAAACACAATTTAGCGACACAGCCAAGCTAGATAAAAAAGGGGGGAAATTAGGGGGTTATTAATAGGTAAATGTTATCTGGATCACGTGTACGTTGTACTTTTCTTCTGCAATAACCAAGGCCCATATTCGCGGCAGTATTAAAGGTGCCGGGACGTCCTCATAAGACCGTCAACGCTTAGTTCGAATGGGTTATGCTCCACGCATTGTGAGGGCTAATCCACGGTCTTTAATAATTGTAGACCCACCTCATTCAATAACATACACCTTATCTAGGTTGGCAACACCTCACATAAACACATCGCTATCACTCTCCACAGCACGTAG